>CM008286.1:27195655-27301248 GCA_002319775.1 Fagopyrum tataricum
CACAGTAGCTCCCTGTAACTGATCTAACAAATCATCAATGCGCGGCAGTGGATACTTGTTCTTGATGGTCACCTTATTCAGCTCTCTGTAATCATAACCTCAGTGATCCGTCCTTCTTCCGTACGAAGAGGACAGGTGCTCCCCAGGGGACAAGCTAGGGCGAATGAAGCCCTTCTCAGCCAACTTCTCGAGTTGCTTCTTCAGCTCCAACATCTCGACAGGCGCCATCCGGTATGGGCCTTCGAGATGGGTCTCGTACCAGGCTCCAACTCGATACTGAAATCCACACTCCTCTGAGGTGGCAAACTGGACGGCTCAACAAAAACATCAGTAACTCACAAACAACTGGGATATCCTCTAACGTTGGACTCTCCCCCTCCTTCATGACATAACACCAGAAGGCCTCGCAACCCTGTGCAATCAATCTAGCTGCCCGTATGGCACTGATAACTGTACCTGTCTTTCCAAGATCCCAACCTCGGAAAACCTCTATCTGGCCTAACTCGGTAGAGAGGGTAACAGTCCTCCTACCTACATCTAAGACTGTAGAGTGTATATCCATCCAGTCTATACCTAGAATGACTTCTTCATGCTCTAATGGCATGACAAAGAAGTCAACTAGTAACACACGGGTCCCTACAGAAATGGGACAACCGTGAATCTCACGGGTACCTCAGACCCTACCACCATCGGGTAACCCTATAATAAAGGGCATCCCCTCAACTGTATCTAACCCAAGACGCTCTACACAGGCATCAAAAATAAAAGAGTGCGTAGCACCAGTATCAAATAAAACTTTAATAGGTAAACCATGAATCAGAATGGTACCTGTAGCAGTAGGTGTAGCTGGCTCCTCTGCACTCCTCAGCTCAAAAACACGACCCTGTGGGCCTCTGGTATCAATGGTGCCCCCACCACGACCTCTGCCTCTACTCGGCCCACGAGCAGATCCCTGAGTCGTAGGGCGATCTGGGACTCTCTGCTGTCCCTGAGTCTGCTGCTGCTGAGGTGGCCTCTGCCCACCTCCCGCTGCACTAGCAGGAGAAGAACCCTGTTGAGATGAAGCTCCGCCCTGGCGGAAATAAACAGCTCGGTGACCTTGCCTACCACAGGTGTAGCAAGTCACCAATGGCCTCGTACACTCTGGCCTCATATGCCCTGGATCTCCACAGTTAAAGCACTGACGTCCCTTCTCTGCAACCGGCGCAAATGAAGGCTGACTCTGGTGTCTCTGACCACGCCAACCACTAGCAGAACCACCAGTACCACTGGTCTTCCCTGTACGCTGTCTCTTCTCAGACCCTCCGGTCTGAGAAGCTCTCCTCTGTCCAGCTCGCTCCCTCTTATAATCAGAAGCTCTGTCCTGATAATCTGTAAGAGTCTTACAATGAAATCCCGCCATGTAGGTCCGGGTAGTATCCCTCAGCCGTCGGGAAAAGAGATAAACGTGTTGGTATACAGCAGGTGCAGCTGGTCCCAGTAATGCCAGCTCCTCCTTAAACCTCCTGATGGCCTCAAAGACTAGTACATCCTCGAACTCAGCCTCCACAAAATCTCGCAATTTCTCCCTCCTCAGAGAGGCAGGGCAGAAACGCTCTCTAATCATCGTCTTCATCTGATCATAACTAGTAACCTGACCCCGTACTGATCTCCACCAGTGATGTGCCAAGTCCCGAAATAAGGTCTGAACCAGCTCAATCTGTCTGTCAGCTGGACATCGAATAGACTCTAGAGCTGAGTCTACATGCCCGATTCAGAGCTCAACCTCCAACCCCACCTTCCCAGTGAAAGGGGGTACACACATCTGATGGAATGCCTTCAACCAGGTATCCGGTCTAGGCCCTCTATGCTCCTCCGGTGCTCTGGCAATCTCAGCAGCAGGTACCTGTACAACTGGTACCTGAGTAACAGTGTGGGACCTCTCAGATGGTCCCTCCTGTGCCTGTAAGTCTGGGGCACGCCTACCGGCTTTGGCAGCCTCCTCAACACGTCTGATATAAGCCTGAAACTCTAACCTACCCATAGAGACACGATCAGACTCACCAGACTAGGCTCTTTGTGCCCCTTGTCCCACAGCTGCCCCGTTCCCAGTCTCAGGAACAGCGCTCTCAGCAACCTCCTCGTGGATCTCTCTTGTTGTCTGGGAACCATCAGCAGGTATCCTACCTCGTCCTCGGCCTAGAGGGGGTCTACCTCTACTTCTACCTCTACCTCGCCCAGCTGCAAGTAAGGCTCTAGTCTGAACCATCTGCAGAGGACGTGAACCTAGCTTAGAAGGCTATATATATGCCATATGTATAGATATATCACATATCAATCACAACAGAATATCTACATATATGTACTGTCGAGATCTTCAGAGGGGTGATGACTCACGTACACGATAACCCAAAACATTTGTACTCATTTTAAAACCAAAATCTTTTGAAAAGTCAGACCCATTTTGGGTTCTGTTTATTTATCTATTCGAACTTTATTGCAGATTCCTAGTGTCATTGTTGTCAACCTGGGCTCTGATACCAACTTTGTAACAACCCGAATCCGTAGGACTCGAGGCGCTACTGGGCTAGGATCTCACAATGGATCCTGGCCCTAGCCTGACAACAACTTCACTGAATCTTACAACAAGGTACTGATAGATTAAAACAAAACATAAAACTGATGTATATATATATCGATCAAAAGGTCATACAAAGTACTGTTGAGTACAAAAGTCAAAAAATACTCCGTACAATATAAATAACCCAAATCCCACGAGTACGCCCTGTGTACGGAACCCTCAGCAGATCACCCCTCCGGATCACTCTGTAGCTCTCCTAACCTGCAAAGGATCTACAACACGGTATAAAACCGTTAGCTAACTATAAACATATATAAGAAGATGTTAAAGCACAATCACACGTCAATAATATTACACATCATCATGATATCACACATTTACCCGGTTTATTATCTTTAATAAGTCCAACATTCAATCGTATAATAAATGTATATGAATATACGTGACACGAGGAATGTATATATAACCCTCGCCTCTGCGTGCAATAGCTAGCTGGAGTGGTATCAGCGCACTTTTCCGTATACCATATGGAGTGGTAGGTGCTCTTCCCGTATACCAGAACTAACTAGCTTACAGAGAACTTCCCAGACTCCACTACAGGATGAAAGGTAAGTTGTCACAACCACTACAATGGGCGGTCAATATAACATAGGTCGGTGACCATAATAACATATGCTATAAAACATATAACACACACCACTCAAGCATACATCCAATATAAAGATAGCAGCTAAGTAAGTCCTATGGACTTACCTCGATCTCAGGAGTATCTCGCTACAAACCAATCTCAGAAACGTCTACTCCCACTGGAGGACAGCACAACCTTTACAAGGCACACATACATATATCACAATCCTATCACACAAAGGGTCACACCTAGACCCAAGGGATCCATAAGGGATCATATCCAACTCGTAAACCTCAAAACCCTAACTGGCATTTCTGTATCATACTCATCAATATCCAAATCCTAGCATGGTACTAAGTTCCTCATACTAGAAAGGAAAGGAACTACTTAACTATAAGTAGTCCCGGGACAAGACGCACCTGCGTGAACTAAGGCCGTAGGGGCGGAAAAGATCACCCGCGGGCGCAGCAGGTAGAAGCCGCAGGGGAGGTGACACGGAACACAGGCAAGCGCAGGTACGCCGCTGGCACGACGCAGGCGCTGTGGCTCGGTAGCCGCGGGGGCGGTGACTCTTGGCCGCGGGGGCGGCGACAGTGCAGAATGACACTTCGCGACTTCTCTTTAGCTCTTCACGTGATCAAATCACGTCTACTCTCTTCTATAGTCACACACATGCATCAACATACACCATCAAACGTCACCCTATGAACAATTCATCTACTCCTAAGCTAAGAAGGAAGAACAAGATAGAAAGGAAGGAAGGAGAAGCAAGAAGCTCACCTCCACAGTTGTAGTCAACCAAGGGAGAACATAACTAACTCTTAGCTGGCCTCTGCAGCTCATCAAACATGCACTCAACCTTCAGCAACACAGAACCACACCCAAAACCTTATCAAACTCCAAACTCTCAAGCAAGATCCAAAGGAAGAGATGAAGAAGCAAGGAAGACGTAGGAAGGATTGGAGTGGGATAAGAGTGGAATGAGACCCTTGCTCAGCAAGGTAAGAAAGAATAAAGGAAAGAGTAAAGCACGGTCAAAGGAGCCAACAAAACCGGCTGCAGCCGCCGTAAACGCAGGGGCAGATCACAGGGCCGCGGGAGTGGGAACCCGCAGGGGCGGCCAAAATGCCCGCAGGTGCGGTAAAGGCCAATCTCGGCCCAAAGCCAATCTCGGCTATGGTCCGATCTCGGTCCGAAAGAAAAGGGCTCTCACAACCCGGACCAAACTGTCGAATGATAACAAGAGCTCTAGCCACCTCCACAGACCGACCAATAATCGTACCATCATAAAGATACCAAGCGTGAAGGAGAGGCTTGCAACTGTCCCTGATCCTATGCTGGAGCGGGTGCAAGACAAGATTAAAAAGGAGTCGCCAGGGTCCCCTTGCTGCACACCAGTAGCCGATCATATAAATCCATCTCCAAGGTATAACCGAGCAACCTGACCATATAAGAACTCAACCCATAAAGAAATAGATGGACATCTCTCTCTAACCTCCCTAAGCAAAACAGACCTGTCAACTAGGTTGAAGGCATTAGAAAAATCCACTATCAGCATAGCCAAGGAACCATCGTCATAACGCTCGCTCAAAAGCCTATTAGCATTGTGCAAAATAGCGTCTGCACCACTTGAAACACTGACTCCAAACTGAAAATCTCTAAGATATTCTCTCATATCTTTACACACTCCCTTCATGGCTACTTTAGACACCAACCGTCTCCATACAGTACCCACTGCAATGGATCGAACCCCATTGTCAGGCTTCAACAATGGTGTAAGAGGAGCCGAAGCCACAAACTCAGCTAAACTCAGCGGACACCTACCTCCCAACCACAAATTAACCACTGAGGTAATCGCTCTCAAAAGACTCGTGGCAACTGCAGAACCCTCACTACACATGGCATCTAAGATGTGTTGTGCCTTCAAGCCGTCTCTACCATATGAAGTACCTTTGGGAAAGGACTTAATGCATTTAAAAGTTAAATCGACATCAACAACAAGGGGTGATTCAAGAAAGGTAGTGCAAGGCTTAGAAGGAGGAGACTTGTATGGGTGCTTAACCTCTAACACCCTCAAAGTCTCATCGTTAAAAGGAGCAACTCCATAAGAACACAAAACCTTAACTGCAGCTGTAAAATGTCCATCTGAAACCTTACGTAGACATTTCTTGATATTAGGGTTCTTGGCTAGATCAACTCCATCACCCGAGTCATAATCCACCCTCACAAAAACAGCATAACCCAAGCGTTGATGTTGTATCGACTTTCTACTTTCCGATCTTTTATCTCGCCTATTCATAGGACTGAACACCTGCAACGTACACCAAGGAAGCAAAAACAGCATAACCCAAGCGGCTACACACCATGGCTCAGCAACCTCCTTCAAGATAGCGCCCAACAACGCTTGAGAAAAACTAAGGCGGCAACTATGAGGAATGCTTTTCACCGTAGAAATAGGAACACACATAATCCTCTCCAATAGATGTGCATCAAACACCATACCCCCACTATCAGCAACAACCTTATCTCCATCAATCAGCTCTGAGATTCCCATAACCGGCCTCGAGATACCCACAATGTATCAACCATCTTCACCAAAAGCAAGAACTGAACCATCAGGGTGACGACATTCACGAATCAGAGCATGAAGACACATACATCGGCCACACAACAACATCCTGAGAACCGTCAACACCTCCATAAAAGCCACAAAAACATCCAAGTCACACTCAAGGATGCCTCGAACCTCATTCTTGCGTTCAACTACACAGAGGTGTTGTCTTTTCAAATGACTAATCAAGCAAGAGAAACCTCTACTTCCCTCCCTACCATCACCACACCCGTGAAAAGATCTAAGCGGACAATGAAGGAAACCATTTCTCTCCGTCGACATTTGAAACCTCACCTCACCTTCAGATAACAATGAAATTATTCATCGGAGCAATGTAACAAACACATGGATGGCGCACTACCTGAGACCGAATCTTGACAATCACCAAACTGCTTTGATAACGTGGACAACTGATGGAAGATCGAAGGGCATGATTCTTCTTCTCAAAAGTGCAGCCCACAATAAGCGTGTAACTCCAAAGACTGGACCGGACTCCTCGAATGCACAGGGAAAAGGGACGAAACACTTCTTCTCGCAGACATTACTGATCCGTAATACACCATTGTAGCCTACAATGGTGTATTACGGATCATCAGACGGAGTCGTTTATACTCCAAATGATGTTCGGCTAGAAAATAATATACGTGGTTTAGTTAGATTTTATAATCCTGTCAGTTTCTAAAAGAACATATTGTAAAGATGTTTTTTTCCCCAGAATAACTTACTTTTTTCGCAACTTATAACATAAAATTTTCAATTTAAATCTCAAGGATTTCTCTAGCTACTTGTTCGTGGTAGTTTAGCTAATGTATTATAATAACAAAATAAAGTAATATGAACTTGAAATCCAACAGCAAATCCCTACCCATTTTCATCTCTGCATCTCTCCCGTTTTAATATCTCGTGGTGAGAAATCCCTACCCCCATTGACATTAAGCTCTCTACTTGGATGGCGATGCAAATATGATAAGATACAAAGCTAAAGTCATGATATCAAATAAAAAATTACCACGAAAAACATCGAACCATTATTTTAATCTACATTCACAAAATGTACCAAACGCATTTGAAAGGGCGTATCGACAAGCAGTATAATGAATACAATTAAGGAGTATTAGGGTTAGGATCATAGACACTAACACCACAAACAACCTTGTCAAAAGAATCATCACTATCAAAATACACCTTCACATCCCCACACTTAATCGCGATATTGTTCCTCCCCAAAGACCCAGCGAAGAATATATTCACGGTGGTGGACCCCGCTTCCCGGTCGACTCTCAATTGTCCGGCGACCTCATCTTTTAGCTGCACGTACAGCCCCACGGCCTCGACGGCCACCACCGTTTCATTGTCCTTCTCCTGCCTGAACGGCGTTATAACGTCATCTGCCAACTTGTGGTGCTTCCCCTTCCGAACCTCTAAGTCTAACTGCTCGTACTTGATTGAGTGTTTCCCGTCACGGTTGTGAGCCCGGACGGAGAATTCGAAGATGCAGAAGAGACGGTTGTCGGAAGTCAAATTGTAGGCTTTGACAGCCGCATTCTCGACGGTGAAGATTGGGTCTTTTGTGCCTCCCCTACCGAAGACGATGATTAAGGGTACCCCGACCACTAGGAAGAGGATGATTGTGGTGACGAAGGCGCATGCACAGTAGCCGCTACAACCCATGATTGATATACTTGCTTGTTTTCTTTGTTTTTTTTACAATTATTAATAAATCTTTGAAATTTCGAGGTTTTTGAGAAATGTTTTTCCAACAAGTTTTTTTTTTATAGGATTTATGGAGGTTTTGGAAGGAACACAGCGTGTTAGTTTTAAAAAGAGATGAAGGGAATCGAAGGTTCTTCAAGGAAAATTGCATGGTAAGAGTACTAACACGGTTTTGTATGACTTGCCCGGCTATGAAGTCAGAGGTCTTGTGGCGGGCCAGTCAATAGTGACGTGTACGTGGGTCCCGCATCGGACAATTCGTTCTTTTTTTCAGTTAGGTGAGGACCTGAGGTACGTTACGTACCAAAAGCAATAATGATTTATCCTCCCTTTTTTAAAGCTAAACACCTTTTTATTTTCAATTGACCCATATTTGTTAAGTAGATAAGATTGTGCATCATGTAAATTATAGATCTTGTTGGTGGGAGAACCACGCATATTATTAATATCATTGACTCTTTATATAGGGAATTACAAGTATATAATAGGATAATAAAAGATAAGGTAAAATCAAAAATAACCTAGAATATAATTATATTATCATTAATATAATTATTCTTTCCTAATAGTAAAGTCCTACGTAAGTTCGGATTTGTCCGAGTCTAATCATTATACATACAATATTTACATAAACATATCTATATTATTACTTGTTACTGACATTATACGGATAGAATCTCGTCAAACTCGTTTTACGTAGCACATTGAAAATTTTAATGTCATATTTAAATTGTTTAGTCGACAAAGACATGAAAATGGATGATTTTACCAAATGTTTATAGTAGAATTGTACAGCAATATGATTGTTATTAGTAGAATATTATGATGTAAACAAAAATTTAATTAATGAAGAAATTCATTTATTAATTATTATTATTATTATATTTTTTTAATCGAAAGTTAGAGCGTAAAAGATGTTTAGTTTGTTTACAAGGCAAAATGGTGTGGTTGTAAGAAGAGATACCTAAAATTGTCGAAAACACGGTATAGATCGATGCATGAAAACTGCCTTATATTTGACCGTTGACGTACACAAATTTCAAATTTGAACCACCAAAGCAACCTCGTCTGTCAAATTACAACGCCGCCGCCGGCCAACAGTACTCCTCTCCTTCACGCGCGTATAGCCACGTGGCTTTTGTTCCCGTGCCATTTAGGGAAATAACAATTTTTCGTTAAGTGGTTTTTTTTACATTTGAACACACGTTCGTGTTCGTGTTATGATTATATATTTTTATTTTAAAACCAATTATAATAAGAATAAGAATAGGACGTTGTTCACCAAATTTATATATACTAGACTATTTACTTGTTCAATGTCCGGTCATTTTTGCACGTCCTCCGAATATAATTGTACGTGTCTTGATTAGTTGACACATTATATCGTATCTTATGGCCAAGAAATCCGATACATCAATAACCAAATAAGATTAGAAACGTACTATGATATTGTTAAATTTGAGCTCAACGCGCGCATAACCGTTCTAAAACTAAATGACCATACCACCAAACTTATACATTATATTACAATATTAGGCGTGAGATAATTTTTTAAATTTTAAAAAACGTGGTTTCTAAACGTCCCGGTGGAAATTGTTATTTGACACCATAATTACGCACTTCGCGTGGTAGTATTTAAAAAAAAATTTATTTTTTATTTTTATTTTTTTTATTGTCTTTTTACTCACAGGCAACCCAAGTGCGTTGTGTGTAGTTCAATTTTATTTATTTTTGCACGTACTCCAACTACGCTCTTCATATGCGTAATTGGAAACCACTTAAATACGCACGCGAAGTGCGTAGTTATAAAAACTATATACATATTATTTAAAGGTTTTTTTTTAAATATTTGGTTTTTTTTTTTTAATTTTACGCGTTTGTCAATCATTAGTTTCCAATGAGTCATTACTTGATCACTAACGTCATTAATTGCCCAAAAACCCCCGTCACTAATTGACGTTATATATTTTATCGAAAATGATTCAAGAAAGAATGTTCTTCATGAGAATATAAAACATGCTTGAGAAATCCTTTCAAACCGAGAAATAATCATGCAAGTTTTATTAAAATATGAACTAACTTGCGGTTCAAGAAAATATAGGAAATAGCTTCTACCATATTTTATTAGAGTTAAAGAAAGTTCTATTAATTACCAAATAAAATAATTTAAAAGTAAATGATTAAATTGAATTAATTTTTATTTAGGTTTTTCACCCATTTCAATTGGTCAAAATCGCTCTACATCCGGATCAGATAAGACCTTAGTTTATTTGAAGAAATCCTCCCAATATACTTGAATTTCCAACCTAACAATTAAGAAGTATAGCGCCACTTTATCACGAATATTTGAGTATTGATTATTAACTTGAATTAATTAAGGTTATATTTAATATATATATATATATATATATATATATATATATATATATATATATATATATATATATATATATATATATAATACTTTGGATTTAGATTGCCATAATATATATGTATTAAGGATCATATGAGCTTCCTACACGTCTAATAAGATATTAATTCTTTGATCTCAATAACCTAACCATTTTCATGACTTCATCTTCCGAAGGATAAAATAATTAGGTTCACAATGTCTCTCGTATAATTAACGTGGGACATTTTCTTAACTTACATATCAGCAGAACACAATACTACTTATTTATTTACAACTTAATCCTTGTAACAAATAAATTAATCACTGGATCAATATTATAAGATAATACTTCGTCAACCCAAAAGTATTGTATATTACCAAAACTAGCCTTCTCAATTTACATGTATTCTATGTTGAACCTATGCTAATATTTTATTGTAACAATTGAGTTTCATTTTCAGATCAATTTACAAATACATAACAAATTAATCTTAATTTTAATTCCGTTTTTTTTTTTTAAACAAGCCGTTGATTTTAGCTTATACTCCTTTCGTAAGTCTCCCCATCCTCTAGGGTTGCGTGTGCGAAGTATTCAACCCGCGGTGTCATTGATGTTGACTTTCTAGACGACGTCGTTTCCCATCACTTGTGTAAGTATATAATTCAAATATCTTCATTCTTTATACATGAAAATCAACTCTCTCCTTCATCCTCAAAACTAAACCAGAATTTTATTTCGATTCAATTAACAATGGGGAGTGCTGGATGGATTTGTGCAACCATAACCTTCCTCATACTCGGCGCCATCGCCGTTCTGATCGCATGGGGAGTCAGCGACCCAAAAGACCCTCACTTCTTCGTTGACCAAGCTTCAATCTCCGGCTACAATCTCACCTCCGATAACAACCTAAACTCCGCCTTCACCCTCCACGTCAGCGCTTTCAATCCAGACCCTCACTATTTCATCTATTACGACGTCGTAATGGTCTCCGTTTATAATAACGGGACGCTTCTAGCTTACGAGGTTTTACCCGACCCGTATTCACATGATCCGAAGGGTCAAGTCTCATTGAAAGCGGGCCCAGTTGCACAAAACGTGTCGCTGGCGTCAGATGGGTTTTCGGCGAATACAACCGCCGTCGGGGACTTGAAGAGCGCCGGGAGTAGCGGCGGGACGGCGAATTTGGAGGTGAGGGTGAGGGCGGTGACGAGGTTCAAGTACAAAGGTTGGAAGAAATATCATCATATGATGAAGGCGACTTGTTCGCCGATTGCTGTGAAATTTAACTCTTCTTCTGAGGCTACTGGGGCCCAGCAGACTCGTTGTTTGGTCAATGTCTATTGATACTTTTGTTGTAAGGAGAATTTATGTTTTATTTAAGTGAAGATGAACATATTGTCTTTGTCATCCCACGTTAAATACCTGAGTTTCAAGTGAACCGGTTATGGTGTACAGATTTGTAATTTGTAATACTTACTGAAATTATATATGAAGTTCGACTGCTTCAAAAATTATGTAGTTTCCATAAATATGAATAAAAATTATGTAGTTTCTATAATATGAATAAAGCTTTCTGGTATTTGCGATAATATGTGCTGTTACGAAATTAATCGAATACTAATTTATTATATTAGATGCTTAGTCATGAAAGTGGTTAATGAAAAACATGCTTGTATAAAATTATTGAAAAAAATGAGACGTTGGGTTATTTATGCAAACTTGTGTACCAATTAGGGTACTTATATAATTGATTAAGAAAGTAGGCCCCTAATTACGCAGAAGAAAAGATAAAAGAGGAAAAATAAAAAAAAGTTGTGACCAAAATATCCTTATCTATCCTAATTTAAATATATTAAAAATTTTCCCATATAAAACGTTAAAACTGAATCCGTTAATTTAGGATACATAATATGCGTCGAACTTCTCTCTCCTTCTTCTCTGAAAAACATCGCCGATAGCGAAAAAACATATATGTCAATTTGCAGAAAATCGGCCAGCGACTGGAGAAATTGAGCCATTGAATTTGATAGATACACAGATAGATTTACACACTTGCTTTGCAATCGTCTTTAAGGTATTCAAATTTATACATCCTTCGTCACCATCAATTTTATTAGGTTCTAGATCTGAAATGAACTCTGTACATTTCATTCTCCGTAAACGACACCTTTTTAGGTTTCGTTTAACTAAATGTATAAAAATTTCATTTGTCATTCTTGATTATGTGTATTTATTGTGCATACATTGTTTAGTCTCTGTACATATATTGCTTCCATTGTTCTTCAATCGTGTGCTTGATAATGATAGATTTATGTGTACGGTGTTGGAGTTCATCGTTCGTCAATATCGAAATGTTGGAGTTATGCAGATCCGAAAAGAACTCTGTAAATTTGAACGATTCTCCATAAACAATATATGTTTTAGGTTTTGTTTAACGAGATGTATATGAACGTCAATTGTGTGCTTAAATGTGTGTATTTCTTGTGCAAACATTGTGTACGATATGTATGTGTTAATAATTGTGTAATGCGTTATGTAATTGATGAGTAACGTATGACGACTTAGTTTGTGTACGTAGTACATATTGTGTACAATAATTTGTGTTATCATATGAATTTGTATGTGTGTGTTTAGTTTGTGTAAAAATCGTTATACATTGTGTATTGTAGATCGATTATTGTAGTGTTGTTAATGATTATTTATTAGTTTGTGTAAATAATCATTTTATATTAAATATGTCAACATGGATGAAAGCAGTGTACATAACTTATTTTGGTGGTGTTTGGAATAATGAGGATGGTGAATGGAACTATCATGGAAACTTGACAAGTAAGCCTATAGTTGTAGACGTTAAATCCACATATGATGATCTGGTTAAATTGATTGCTTCGAGGTTTGATTTGTGTATAAAAGAGGTCGATGTAAAAATAGCGTACATAAATCCTTTCAATCCCTCTCTAAGACCATTTGATATTAATACCACGGATGATTTAGAAACGTTTGTTGAAATAAATGAGTTGGAACAATGCCATTGGAGTGTCCCTCTGTGCGTGAAAACTGTTCCAACATCAAGTGATAAATCATTGGGTTTGATGGATCTACATAATAATGAGGAAGGCTCGAGGAATGAAGTAAATACAGACGGGGGAGATACGATGATACCTGTACAACATTATGTTGGGCAGACATCTACAAATATTGTTGAATGTTTTACAAATATATTGGACAATGAAGCGTTTTATGAGACAGGGTGTAACAACCTGTCTATTATACCTCATGAGAGCAATTGTGTACCGCCTACAACACAATTTGGCCTAATGATTCGGAAGACATATGGTAACAAAACTAATTTGAAGAATGCACTGTGTCTAAACGCCATATCAGATTGTTCACAATATAAGATTGTGAAGTCAAAGACGAGGGCTGTAACAGCGAAATGTATTGACAAAGATTGTAAGTGGAGGGTTCATTTCTCTATATTGGGTTAGTTAAATTATTTTACAACAACAAAGTATGTATCTTTCCACACATGTTCTTACCACATGAGGAGATCAATGAAAAGAGGAGCTTCGTACCAAGTAATTGATGAAAAAGTTAAATCAATGTAAGTGATACAAATACATTTTGTAATTTGTTTCTGTTTTGTATAGTACGTACAAAATAAACTTGAATCTCAATAATTGTTTTGCATAATGTAGGTATGGTAGTTCAAAGCAGTTACCGTCTGTCCACCAAATAATCACGATAATGAAAAGTTTACATCATATTGATGCTAGTTATTGGAAGTGCTGGATGTCACAAGAAACCGTGAAAGACATGATTAGAGGGACACCGGAGGACAACTACTGTACAATACCTTCGTATCTGTATATGTTACAGGTTGTCAACCCAGGTACAATTGTTGCTCTTGAGTTAGACGAGAACCACCGTTTTAAATATGTATTTGTTGCATATGGACAATCCGTTAGAGGATATCAGTCACTAAGAAGAGTGAGTACAAGACATTCTTACATATTTGTTAATAACCTTGTGTATATCAAAATTTGTATCAGAAATCTTTGTGTATCAAAAGACATCTAACGTCATGTGTAATGTAGGTTGTCACAGTAGATGGCACGCACTTGAAGTGGAAATATGGAGGAGTGTTACTCGTTGCAACTGCACAAGATGCTAATCAACAAATCTACCCCATTGCATTTGCAATAGTTGATAGTGAAAACGATGCATCGTGGGATTTCTTCTTCAAGAGCCTAAAGAGTTTTGCTCAAGACAACAATGAATTGCTTTTTGTATCAAATAGGCACAATTCCATCAAAAAGGGTGTATCCACAAATTATGAAGTTGCATCGCACGGATATTGTATTTGGCATCTTAAATGCAATCTACAGAAGAGAATGCGATCGAACAGAATCCTTGAAAAATTCATGGAAGGAGCCCGCAGTTACAAAAGAAATGAATGCATGCAGATTCTTGGACAAATTACGGGGGTACATATGCAACAAGTTTATGAAAATACAAATATAATCAAACATTTGTTGTTGTGTACTAATTCTACTTTGTTCAATGTATGTAGGAGAAACCAAAGGTTGGAGAGTTACTCGATGATATTGGAATTGCAACGTGGGCACGTTCTTTCTGTCCTGCCAAAAGGTACAACATCATGAATAGTAATAATGTTCAGTGTGTGAATGGAATTATGAAAGAAGGAAGAGAGTATCCAGTGATATCCTTACTTGATGAGATCAAACAACTTATGAGTCGGTGGTTTGCTGAAAGACGTGCTCGAGCAAAAACTTGTGTAGAATTTGCTCCTCCAAAGATCGAAGCCATCATACAAAGAAGGTTTGAAGAAAGTGGGGGTTACTTTGTATACGTCATAGATGTAGAAAGGTTGGAGTTTGAAGTTCAAAAAGATGATGATAAAGTGATTGTATGTTTGCTAATGAGAAGTTGTGCATGCAATAAGTTTGATATAGAAGAAATACCTTGTACACACGCCGTCGCAACTGCCAAGCATGTGGGTATGAATCCTTCTTTCTACTAAGTAGATATTATACTTGTGAATCTTGAAGACTTGGGTATGCGGAAACTATATATCCAGTGTCGAGCAAATCAGAATGGAATATTCCGTCAAATGTAGCAGCCATGACATGTGAGCCTCCAAAGAAGCGTAAAAGGACAGGAAGATTGCCTAAATGTAGGATTCGTTCGTCATGGGAACCGAAAATAAAGAAGAAATGTAGCTGTTGTGGCATATTTGGTCACAACAAGAAGACATGTCTTAATCAACCAAAATAAAGGGCATACGTATTGCCCTCATAGGTTGAAACATCTATTGTGTATTACGTAACAACAGGTGGTATGTGGTATTATAATTGTCATACATAATCTCTCGTGTTCTTTGTGTGGTAATACAAATTGAGAAGGATTTATTTTGAGTCACATCTTGGAGCTTACAGTATAAATTAAATACAAAATATGTACCATTTTGTAAGTGTTTTTTTTTGTTTAGGTACATATTGTATATGAGTTGTAATAGAAGAAAATGGTAAAGCCATGGAAGTTCTACATATCGTTTACACAATGTGTACCATCAAGTAAATGTGGTATTTTTGTGTAGGTACATATTTAAGCTTACTGCATAAATGGCATACACAATATGTGACTACACAAAGTACATACGTACACAAAAGTGAAAATTTGTTGTTACAAAAAACCAGTTACAAAACATGATTTGTTGATTAACAACAACCATAAAACGAGTTCAACATAGAAAATAGTGCAATACACATTTGTCCATCCGATTGCAATCAAAATACAACACCAACACAAACTAGCGGAAAATCATTCAATTGTACATCATACATCACATATTCAACCGATCCACCTATCCTGAAACCAAGTAGGCCAATCCCTACAGTACACAGCATATGCCAATTGTTCTTTGTAAGACTGCAACACAACGTCGGTAATCTCCGATAAATCCTTGGATCGTGCAGAAGCTAGATACTGCACATACTTGACGGTATATATACCACAACTACCACTTCAAGATGAAATTAAAAATATAATCAATACAACATGATTTTAACCATGTAATTAACACATTGAAGAAGTAAAACGTACCCATCATCATTGTTAACCAATCCCGTCTTCCTGACAACCTTCATTGGAATGTCCAATTTATCACCCAACCTTGTTTGTTTACCATGACACTTAAGTACATATGGAAACATGGTAGCAAGAGGTTCAAGCAGGTATTGTAGCTTATCATCCTTGATGTATGCAGTTTGTGGATCATATACATAAATGCACCATTCGATGAGATTCATTTCCATTGCAACCCAGTGAGATTTTCGAGATTGAGTGGAGAGTATATGAAGTCAACATCATACAAAGGCTTCCGAAAGTGAATCACCTGTGACAACCTGTAGCATATTGGGCTGAATTTGATATTTCTCCGTACCACATGCAATAATCTTATCAAATGTTGACCGATTATAAGCTGGAGACCACGTACATCCCAAAACAGCAATACGATTGAACAAATCTGCATACTCGATGAATGATTTGCGCATTATCATAACTAATTCGTCAATTGCCTGAAAATACATAAAATACATAAGATTAATCTTAACAAGAAAATAACATAAGTAATAATAGTAAACTTAACAATTACTCATCTTTAATCCATCCACCAGGGTTTAGTATCTCCTGAATCGAATCCCTTGACAGATTTTTTAGATATCCCCTAATCAGACCACCTCCGTCCTTGTTCTTAACCGAGTTGAATAGTTTATGCCGTTCATTTTTTTCAACAAATTTCCATGTGGTTGTTTGGGCAATTTAGCGGGCTTCCTGTAAGGAGTCTTCTACCACTTACTATCTTTGCGTTCTCTTAAACCCTTCCTACATGGAACATTGTGTTCTACATCTTCCTGAATAACAACAACAAAATATTTATCAAATTAAAACACATACAAATAAATTTAAAATATAGAAAACATTGGGTTTATTACCTCATTAATTTCTTGACATATTTCTTGTATCATTGCATCATCTAGAACGTCTTTCTTTTCTGAATCTCGAACCTTTTCAAAACTCGCCCCAACTTCATGTGCAACAGGATTGGATGTAGAATTCACAAATTCATTAACCAACTCTTTCACTTTTTTTTTTTCCAATCTTTTGCTTGAAAGATATATAGTACAGTTTAGCTTCTCATACAATGTACCCATATCCCTGGAGTATGTCATCAACTCGTTGATCATCATTGCCTGGTCCTCTACCTTATCAAACAATTTGTTTTGTTCGATTTGTATATCTTCAATCTTGTAAAAAGTTTGGGACACCCAAACAGGTTAATTTGTACCGGTCCTGAAAATATATTAACATTATGGATGGAAGCAGTACATTAATATGCATGAATAATATCTTAACACATGATTTGAACAATAAAACACACACGTACACAAAAATCAAACCACAATAACTAACTTTTTTTTTTCCTGCAGGAATATTTGCTTGAACAACTTTGTCCACAAGAGCATTAACATCAACACTCGCTGCTTCAAAATCAGGTACATCAGTTTGCTCAGATGATTGGGGGATCAATGGTTCCTTTCCCTTCAATGACATTGTAGGGTTCCTACACACAACATTATGTATAGAAGTAGTAAAATACTACAACAGTTTACACACAAAGAAGGTACATAAATGTAAGAAACAACTTTAATTTGTACAAAAAAAAATCAATTAATATAATTACTATAGTCAAGGACAGTACAAAAACATATGAATTAATAAGTTATATGTAATTAAGTACACAAGATTTCCCCATGTACACAAATACAAAAAATGTAAAGCACTGAATGAAGGACATATCCGGACACAAACACTACACAAAACATAACAATAAAACTAAATATGTAAAGAACTTACTGTTTATCTTCAGAAATCTTCACATTAACACCAACAACACTAGATTCTTCACAAACAGGTACATTAGTGTGCTCTGTTGATGTAGGAATTGTGAGAGCCTTAGTCTTTAGGTGTTGTGCCAGGACCTAGCCGCCCCTACGGGTCCAGTGGGCCGCCCCTGCGTGGGTCATGTTTTCCGCCCCTGCGGCTCAGGGAGTCCGCCCCTGCGGTTTCCTGCAGCTGGAAACGGCATTGTTGACTCTTGACCATGCTTTACTCTACTCCTCCGCTATAACTATCTCCTTTGCTTCAGATGAAGGGTTTCCTTCATTCTCCAGCTGCCTCACGTTCTTCTTCTCTCCTTCCCTCTCCTTTGAACTTCTTCTTGTTTTCTCCTTGGTTTGCAAGAGAGTTTTGTGTGGGTTTTGGATGATGATGATGTGGGATATTGATGTTGTGCTGTTTGAGCCAGCTGAGGTGTTGGTGCTGATCTCTTCTTTTGTTTAGGATACAGTTGTGGTAAGCTCTTCCTCTTTCTTTCTTTCTTTCTTTCTTCCTTCCTTCCTTCCTTTCTTCCTTTCCTTCTCTTTTAGCTTAGGATTACACAAGTTGAATCTTTTGTTGGATCTCCTAGGCATGTATTGATGTCTATATGTATATATATGTATGTGTATGGTTGCTGGATGATGAAGACGTGAAATAAGTGAGTGAAGAATCAAAGAGAAGTCAGGAATCACCTTCTGCAATGCAAACCGCCCCTGCTCCACCAGTGTTACCGCCCTTGTGTGGGAGTGCCGCCGCCCCTGCGCCTCCCAGTGCTTTGCCCCTGCGTCCTTCCTGTCACGCAGGTGCGTCTTGTGCAGGACCTACCTAGAGTGGTATGTATCCTTTCCTTTCCTAGTATGAGTGGGTTAGTGGCATGCTAGGTGTGTGTATGAGGTTAGGATGATGATGATTATGATATCGATATGTGCCGGTTATGGATTTAAGGTTTAGTAGGTTGTTGAGGTTTATAGGTTGGATATGATCCTTATGGATCCCTTGGGTCTAGGTGTGACCCATTTGATTGATAGGAGATTTGATATCTCTTTATGCCTTGTTATTAGGCAGTGCTGTTCTCCGGATTGGAGTTGATCGTGGTTGAGGATATCTTGAGGTTGAGGTAAGTCCGTAGGACTTACTTAGCTACCATCCTTATATCAGATGTTTGCATGAGTGGTGTTTGTTATATGTTTGATAGCATGCGATGTTGATTATTATCGACCTATGGTATATTTGACCGCCCATTGTAGTAGCCGTGATCACCTTTCCCTTTCATCCCGCCGTGGAGTCTGGGAGGTTCTCTGCAGTCAGGCCAGACTTGGTATACGGGATGGACACTTCACCACTCCCTTAGGGTACACGGGAGGTGTGCCGATACCACTCCAGCTGGCTATAGCACCCAGAGGCAGGGATTATATATTCCTCGTGTCACATATGTTCATATACATATATATATATATATATATATATATATATATATATATATATATATATATATATATATATATATATATATATATATATATATATATATATATATATATATATGATTTGAGTGTTGGACTTTATAAAGATGATTAACCGGGTAAATGTGTTTGTGCTTATGCATTATCTTATATATGAATGGTTAGCTAACGGTTATATACCGTGTTGTAGATGTTTTGCAGGTTAGGAGGATTGCAGAGTGATCCAGATGAGGTGATCCGCTGAGGGCTTCCGTACACTAGGATTGTGCGAGGGATATGGGATGATTTTGTTATGTATGGTTACATGTTTTGGTTTGTACTCATCGGTATTTTGTAGACCTTTTGATGTATGTATTACAGTTTGATGTTTTGGTTTTAATCTATATGTGTCTTGTTGTAAGATCCAGTGAACTTGTTGTCAGGCTAGGGTCAGGATCCATTGTGAGATTCTAGCCCCAGTAGCGCCCCGAGTCCCGTGGATTCAGGATTGTTACAAAGTTGGTATCAGAGCCCTTAGGTTGACAACAATGGCACTTGCAATCTGCGATAAAGGTCGAATAGATAAATAAACAGAACCCGAAAGGGGTCTGACTTTTCAAAAGGTTTTTGGTTTTGAAATGAGTACAAATGTTTTGGGATAGTGTGTACTGGAAGCCATCACCCCTCTGAGAACCTCGATAGTATATATATATATATATATATATATATATATATATATATATATATATATATATATATATATATATATATTACCTTATGTGATGTTGTGATTGACCTTAAGTATATATATATATACATATGGCATATATATAGCCTTATAAGTTAGGTGTGCATACCTTGCAGATGGCTCGGACTAGAGTTGTATCTGCAGTTGGACGAGGTAGGGGTAGACCCCCTCTTCCTCCAGTAGTGGTAGTACAGGGTCAGGTTCCCGCTGTTGATCCACCTGCAGCGGAGGAGGTCCATGAGGATGTTGCTGAGAGTGTCGTTCCTGAGACTGGGAACGGTATGGTTGGGAGACGGAGACCACAGCGAGTCCAATCAGATGACTCGGATTATGTCTCTATGGGGGACAAGAGTTCCATGCGTACATCAGACGAGTGGAGGAGGTTGCCAGAGCGGGTAGACGTGCCCCGGATCTGCCAGCACAAGAGGGATCATTTGAGAGATCCCATGGAGCTACTCAGGTGCTAGTTGTACCGTCACGTGCTGCTGAGATTACTCGAGTTCTAGAGGAGCATAGAGGGCCTCGACCAGATACTTGGTTGAATGCATTTCATCAGATGGGAGTACCCCCTTTCTCTGGGAAGGTGGGATTATAGGTGGAGTTGTGGATTGGACATGTAGACTCAGCCCTTGAGTCTATTAGATGTCCACAGGACCGACAGATAGAGTTAGTGCAGACTCTATTCCGAGACTTTGCATAGTATTGGTGGAGATCCGTGCGGAGTCATGTTACTAGCTATGACCATGTGAGGAGTTTGATCAGAGAGCGTTTCTACCCTGCCTCATTGAGGAGGGAGAAACTGCGGGATTTTGTTAAGGCTGGCTTTGAGAACGTACCAGTCTCTGAGGCTGGCTTTGAGGACGTACCAGTCTTTGAGGTGATCAGGAGATTTCAGGAGGAGTTGGCCTTGCTGGGCCCAGCTGCACCTCCTGTGGATCAGCATGTATATCTCTTTCCCGACGACTGAGGGATGCCACCCGGACCTATATGGCGGGATTTCACTGTGAGTCCCTGATGGACTATCAGGATAGAGTCTCAGATTATGAGAGGGAGCGGGCTGAACAGAGGAGAGCTTCTCAGACCGGAGGGTTTGAGAAGAGACAACGGACTGGGCAGACCAGTGGTACTGATGGAGCTGCTGGTTCCGGGCGAAGCCAGAGACGCCAGAATTACCCCTCATCTGCACCGGTTGCAGATAAAGGATGATAATGCTTCAATTGTGGTGATTATGGAAATATACGACCAGAGTGCACGAGGCCGTTAGTGACTTGCTTCACTTGTGGCCGACCAGGTCACAGAGATGTCTTCTGTAGACAGGGTGGAGCTTCATCACAACAGGGTTCTTCTCCTACTAGTGCAACAGGAGGTGGGCAGAGGCCACTTCAGTAGCATACACAGGGACAACAAAGAGTCCCAGATCGTCCTACTACTCAAGGATCTGCTCCCAGGTCGAGTAGAGGCAGAGGTCGTGGTGAGAGTACCACTGACATTAGAGGAGCACAAGGTAGAGCTTTTGAGATGAGGAGTGCAGAGGAGCCAGTTACACCGGCTGCTACAGGTACCATTTTGATTCATGATTTACCTGTTAGAGTTTTGTTTCATACGGGAGCTACGCATTCATTCATATCTGATGCATGCGTTGAGCGTTTGAGTCTAGTTACGACCGAGGGGATACCCTTTAGTATAGGGTTACCCGATGGTATTAGGGTCAGAGGTACTCGCGAGATACGTGATTGTTCCATTTGTGTGGGGACTCGTGTGTTACTTGTTGACTTCTTAGTCATGCCGTTGGTGCATGAGGAAGTCATTTTGGGCATAGATTGGATGGATAGGCATCATGCGGTATTAGATGTAGGTAGGAGGACCGTGACAGTCTCTACCGAGTTAGGTCAGATAGAGGTTTTCCGAGGTTGGGACCTTGGGAAGTCAGGCATGGTGATCAGCGTGGTACGTGCAACAAGATTGATCGCACAGGGTTGTGAAGCCTTTTGGTGTTATTCCATGAAGGATGGGGAGAGTCCAGTGTTAGAGGATATCCCAGTGGTCTGCGAGTTTACAAATGTGTTTGCTGAGCCGTCCAGTTTTCCGCCTCAGAGGAGCGTTGACTTTAGCATCGAGTTGGAGCCTGGTACGAGACCGATCGAAGGCCCATATAGTATGGCACCTGCTGAGATGTTGGAGCTGAAGAAGCAACTCGAGGAGTTGGCTGAGAAGGGCTTCATCCGCCCTAGCGTATCCCCGTGGGGAGCACCTGTCCTCTTCGTGCGGAAGAAGGACGGATCGTTGAGACCGTGCATCAACTACAGAGAGCTGAACAAGGTGACCATCAAGAACAAGTATCCATTACCCCGTATTGACGACTTGCTAGATCAGCTTCAGAGAGCGACGTTGTTCTCCAAGATTGACCTGCGCTCAGGGTATCACCAGTTGAGGGTGAGAGAGCAGGATGTGCACAAGACGACATTTCGGACCCGATTTGGACACTACAAGTTTGTAGGGATGCCATTTGGGCTTTCGAATGCCCAAATAATCTTCATGGAGTTGATGAACAACATATTCATCGACTTCCTGGATCAGTTTGTTGTAGTCTTCATAGATGATATTCTGGTATACTCTCGTAGAAGAGAGGAACATGCAGGACAACTGAGGATTGTGTTACGAGTTTTATGAGATAGAGAACTTTATGCTAAGTTCTCTAAGTGCGAGTTCTGGATGCTAGAGGTAGCATTCCTGGGTCATATTGTTTCCGCCGAGGGGATCAAGGTTGATCCGGCGAAGATCGAGTCAGTGGCAGCATGGACGACACCGACGAACGCCAAGGAAGTACGTAGCTTTCTTGGCCTAGCCGGCTATTACCGACGCTTTGTGGAGGGATTCTCTGTGATTGCCCGTCCACTTACGAATTTGCTGAGGAACACCGCCAAGTTTATATGGTCTGAGCAGTGTACATAGAGTTTTGAGGAGCTGACGAGACGTCTGACTTCCGCTCCTATCTTAGCACAGCCGGAGGGCACAAATGATTTTGTGGTTTACAATGATGCATCCAAGCTAGGCTTGGGATGTGTGTTGATGCAGCGAGGCAGAGTGAATGCATATGCGTCTAGACAGCTGATGACGTATGAGGAGAACTACCCGACTCATGACCTGGAGTTGGCAGCGGTAGTTCATGCACTGAAGATCTGGAGACATTACTTTATGGTGCTAGATGTCAGATCTTCACAGACCACAAGAGTTTGAAGTATATTTTCACGCAAGGGAATTGAATAACCGCTAGTGTAGGTGGCTTGAGTTGATCAAGGGAATTGAATAGCCGACGCCCTGAGCAGGAAGACGCCTCGAGAGAAGGGGATTGCGAGACTGACAGTTCAACCTCAACTACAAAGAGATCTGGCTTGGTTAGAGTTGGACATCCTGTTTCCTGATAAGGACGCCCAGCTGAGTACCTTAGAGGTTCTCCGTGATCTGTTGGGTGAGATCCAACAGAAGCAGGGAACCTGCCCGAAAATGATGAGGATTCGAGAGAGGATGTCCCGTGGTGAGGCACCACAGTTCTCCATAGGAGCAGATGGAGTGATGAGACGCCACGGCCGCGTCTGTGTACCCGCTGATGCGGATTTGCGACAGAGAATATTACAGGAGGCTCACTGTACGCCTTACTCAGTGTACCCAGGTACGAGTAAGATGTACCAGGATGTGAGACACTCATATTGGTGGGGAGGGCTGAAGCCCGACGTGACCAGATTTGTGGCACAGTGTGCGACCTGTCAACAGGTCAAGATCGAGCATTGTAGACCTGGAGGTGAGCTCCATCCACTGCCTATACCACAGTGGAAGTGGGAGGACGTCACCATGGATTTTGTGACTGGTTTGAGATCGAACAGGAGCTTTGATGCCATATGGGTTGTAGTTGACAAATTGACAAAGACGGCACGTTTTATCCCTATTCGGAAAACGTGACCAATGAGCTGATTGGCTGAGGAGTACACTAGACAAATAGTGAGACTCCATGGTGTACCGAGGGCGATCGTCTCAGACAGAGATGGGCGATTTACCTCGAGGTTGTGGCAGCAGATTCAGACTGCCCTGGGGACGAGTTTGTACTTCACGACTGCATTCCATCCTCAAACAGATGGTCAGTCAGAGAGGACCATTCAAACATTGGAGGATATGCTGCGAGCTTGTGTGTTGGATTGGGGACAAGTGTGGATGGATCATCTCCCACTAGTTGAGTTCTCGTACAACAACAGCTGGCATGCATCGATTGGGATGACCCCATATGAGGCATTGTATGGACGGAGATGTCGCACACCGTTATGTTGGGATGAGCCTAGCAGTATTAGTGGTTTGACACCTGATCATGTTCAAGATGATGTTGCCCGTGTAGCATTGATTAGAGAGAGGATGCTGACTGCACAGAGTCGTCAGAAATCATATGCAGATAGGAGGCATAGACCCCTAGAGTTCAGAGTAGGAGCCCATGTGTGGCTGAGAGTGTCTCTGACACGAGGTGTTAGACGTTTTGGAATTAAGGGGAAGTTCAGCCCCCGATATGTCGGACCGTTCGAGATTCTGGATCAAGTCGGGAGAGCAGCATACAGATTAGCCCTGCCTTCGAGATTAGAGGGTGTTCACTCTGTGTTTCACGTGTCTCAGCTGAGGGAGTACATACCAGATCCGAGACACATTATGAGTCATGATGATTTAGTGGTCGAGCTGGACCACACCTTTGTTGAGCACCCGATTGCAGTCCTAAAACGAGGTATGAGACGCCTGCGTTCGAAGGACATGCCTATGTTGAGGATACAGTGGTCGAGACGAGGACCTGATGAAGATACATGGGAGACTGAGGATAGTATCCAGAGGAACTATCCAGAGTTTTATGCCGAGATAGATGTACCTGTAGGATCGATGAGTAGATCTTAGTGCTATCTTGGTGAGTGTTGTGATTATGTGCTTATGTGCTATGATATGTTTATTTTCATGCTAGCTACGATGTATATGATCTTATTAGATCTTGATGTGCTAGCGCGATTGATGATTATAGCTGGAGATGGTTCTTTCCTCCATGTTATTGAGATGCGATTAGGGTTTAGTTGGAGATGGTTATTCCTCCATGCTATCCTTGGTGGACATAGTTTCGCTGGAGATGTTTTTCCTCCATGCCCTTATGTTATGAGTATGATACGGCTAGATATGGTTTTCCTCTATGCCCTTGTGATGTGATGATAGTTTGGCTAGAGATGGTTTTCCTCTATGCCTTGGATAGTATAGTGATCTTGTTGCTGGAGATGATGATTTCCTCCATGCCTGTGTTTGACAAACTATACATCTTTTCATTAATTTCTTCATCAAACTATCCATTATTCTACAAAAGAGTGCTTAACAAGAAGAAACTATAAGAGTCGTCACACTTCAACACAAAATACTTCTTGATTAATTTCCACAACACGTATGAAGTCGCCTAGGAGAATTTTGACGATGAATTAGCCGCGGCGAACTCCAGAGATGAGGTAGCTGGTGAGGTTTGTATAGGGAAAACAGTCGTCTCTGGCTCTGTCTTACTGGTATGATGACGGTGAATGTAATGGATTGCAGTTGAGGAGCAATGATGGAGATGGAGGCTGGAGTTAAACCCTAATCAATTCTAATATATTAAATCCCATTTGAACCGAAATAAGAATTAGGGTTACGAGTGTTCAAAAAAAGTAAGCACAAACTCATCACAAAATCAACGATTTTGATAATAGCTATGATTTTGAGAATAGTTGGAAGAATCATAATGATGTTGTTCTTGAAGAAGAAGAACCGGGAAAGGGGAGTATTTTGTGTTTTTCTTTTTATCTTTATTTGTATATTTTCATTAACATTTTTTCCTTAATTACTTAACCGGTTAAAAGAGTAAGTAATGCAGGAGTATAATCCGCAAAACACGGAACTTAAGGGTATAATCCGAAATATAGAAAATTTTATTTCCGAAAATATCGTTTGTGAGATCAATCAATAGGGAAAATGCAGGACCGGTGTTGCTGCTTCTTCGTCATCCTCGCTATCGGCTGTATCATCAAGGCTATCATCACCCTAGTCATATGGTTTTTAAGCTGGCCCAAAAACCCTCACTTTTTCGTTGAAAATGCCTCAATCTCCGGTTACAATATTTATCACACCCGACAACCAGGTCACCTCCAACTTCACCGTCCACGTCAGCGCTTACAACCCTAACACCCACTACTTCATCTATTACGATTACGTAATGATCTCCGTCCACGTTAACGACACACCCTTAGCCTACGAGGTTTTACCCGACCCGATTACGCAAAACCCCAAGGCCCATGTAGTAATAGACGCGGGTCTTGTCGCCTAGTACGTATCGCTGACGTCAGATTGGTTGCCGTCGAATTCTACTACCGTGAGAGACCTGAAGACCGCCGGGACGACGGAGTTGCAGGTGATTGTGAGGGCGGTTAGGAGGTTTAGATTCAAACACCGGAAGAAGTTTCATCATATGATGAAAGGTATTTGCTCGCTGATTAATATGAAATTTAACTCTTCTTTTGACGCTAGTTGGAGTCATCAGCAGACTCATTGTTTACTCAAAGTTTATTGATTTTGTTTTGTTGAATTAGGATTATTTTCTCTCTCTCTCGAATCGATTGATGTATTTGGCTTTAAAATTAATGGTTTATTTTCGAAATTGTAACCACTGCGATCATCTTTGTCGGGAGGTTCAGGGTTCATCACACTTGTACCTTCCTTGATCTCGTTCAAAAAATATATTCAGGCTAAATCAGTTACAATATAATTCAACTGGTTTTTTTACAAAAATGTCTGCATTACTTGAGAAAAATGGGCTAGTGAAGCCCTTTGTGTAAAACAAATACATAATGGGCCCTTTGTATTTTCGGATTTAAAATAAAGATAAATTGGAAGGGGCAATATTGGGATTAAGTTATTTATGGGGTAACGCTGTAAATATTAACTGATTTGACCATTTAAATTATTTTTTTTCATTTTGCCCGCCTTTTATCGGAAAGGCAAAGATCTCTTCGATCTTTTCATTTTTCTCAGTTCTTGTGCCGCGTCTTTTCAATCCTTCATTCCGTCATCTTCTATCTTCTTTCTCTCTTTCTCTAACCCTAACACGGCGATTCCGTTTCAACTGCTCCTTTCTTCGTTTCATTTCTCAAATTTCTCTAATTGAAGGTACACTTCTCTTGTCTTCGTTTCGATTTCGACGGTGTTTCTTCTTCTTTGCTGGTGAGTAGCATTGTTATTTTTCATTCTCATTCTTTTATTGTTCTTTCTCGTCCGATTTTGTGCTTTAAATTTCGATATGTTAGGGTTTGTTGTATTCCATTCACTCATATGAAGAAACTGTCTATTATATTCATATATATACCATCGTCAACATGTTTGTGTTGTATTACTTGTCAATTTGATTTTTGAATGGAGTGCTTCGGTCTTTATTCTGCATGCATGACTAAAATCAAGTTATTTATCAAAATAGAACCTTTGTTTCCTGGAAACCTCTATGTTGTACTATTTTTGTGCAGTTTAGTTTATTGAGTTGATAAATTGAGGTAGTTTGTTTGTTATTTTGGCTCACATAAATGCTTTATTATGTACATTTAGCTATTATGCCTCGGCGAAAAGTTTGTGCTGTGAAGCACAAGGGAAAATCTCCAAATATGAACTAGGTTTCTGATGAAGTTCAGCAGGTAACTTATGTTGTGTTAAAATTCCTCTTTTTGGTGATATAAAGTTATGCAGTACATATGAATGTGTGGTTTTTACTTCTTTTTTTTTTTAACAGACTACTATTCTAACTGGATCATCTACCAAAGTTATTCACCATGTCAAGGTAAGTAATGTATTGTATTATACATACATTGTGTATTTTAACATGTATTTATATTTGTATGTGTTTTTTTTGCAGTTCAAATATAAATATGATGAAAACGAGCAAAATGAAACTGTCAGAATTAATTCTTTTAGCCGTCTACATCTGATCCCACACATACTCGATGAGTTGTGTGAAGCTGATAAGTTTAAATTAAAACAAAGTGTTCTTGGTCCACTCATAGAGTTGAGTACAAAGTTAAAAATGTCTAACCAGTTGATACATTTTATGTTGATGCGGGAATCAGGACCAAAAGAAACCATTCAATGTGGTTTGGAGTGAATAATGTTATACTGAGGTTTGGATTGACCGAATTTTTTGAGATAACTGATCTTATGTGTAGTAAAGAGAACTTCACTAATGTAGATGAAATGGATCCAGTAGAAATGAGGTTTGTTTTGGGACATGATCGGTGCACTAATGCCCGGTTGGAGGAGATTTTCATGCAAGAACCCAAGGATTTAGAATTTAAATACAAGATGGCTTTGATTTTTTTAATTGAAGGTGTCTTGGTTTCAAAAGACAAGAAACTTTTGTTACACAACACACACTCAATCTTGTCAACAATATGGAGTTATTTAACTCGTATTCATGGGGCCGGTTTGCATATCTTCAAACCAAAAGGTTCCTACAATCCTGTGAACCCGGGAAGATAAGGTCAAGTGGAGGTTATAATATCGGTGGTTTTCCGTTAGCCCTACAGGTGATGGCTATTATAATGAACAACAGTATAGTTTATGTTTGATATCAATATTTTTTTTGTTTATTATTTTTCTGTCTTTTGCAGATATTGGTCTTTAATTCAATTCCCAAGCTTGTTAGCCCCTTTGCAACTCTCAAGGATCCAGATGCCATGCCTCTTTGTCTGAAATTTGTTTCTAAGTCCATTCAAGGAAGGCAATTCCTTAGTTATGGTGAGATAAAGGCCATTGTTGAAGGCCTTACGAAAGAGGACATTAAAACAGTTCTTGGTCACAAGAACAATGACATTGAGTGGTGGGATCTGGAGGGGGAAGATGTCAGATTGGATTTGTTATTTGATGTTGGGTTTAGTTTTGTAGATATAGATATATCTCGACCAAACAGTTCAAAAGATAAGGTTGAACCTGCTAGGTATGTTTTCTCTGTTTTTTGTTTAATGTACATGTGAAGTTGTATTTTTTATAATAACATAGTTTATTGTGTGGCTATATGTAGGCCAAAATTAAAGAGAGTTAGAAGTGTAGTTGAGGATGACTATGACGGTGATAATTTTGTCCATCCACCAAAAAATGTTGTTGTTCACAATAAGGATGGTAAAGCGGGAAATGATGATGGGAGGACTCCCCTTAAGAGAAAGACCAACTCAACCAGTCCTAATCCCCCACACTCGAGATAAGAAATTTGTATTACACATATTACTCTATGTAACACATATTAGTGTCTTTTACACAACAATAATACTATACTAACAACATGCGTTCTCAATAATGATTATTATTTAGGTACCCCACAAGGTCACACAAGGGGAAAGAACCATTATCACCCGCAACACCAAGTGATATGGGCGTAGATGTAGATATTGTTCATGACAAAGATACACAGTGAGTTTAATATATGTTGTGTATATATCGTGTTTATAAACGTTATGTACATAGTTGTGTGTACACCGTTTTTTCTTTAGTAGTTTGTGTATATAGTTTTGGAACATGTTTGTTATAGTATGTGTTCATCTTTTTTCCCCTTTGAATGTACTGCATATAGTTCCCCATTATGTCATGTCCATTGAATCTCTGTTGTGTGTCATGTGTGTATATTTTTTACATATTTTTTCATTTAGTTTTGTGTATATATTATGTGTACAGTTTATGTACACATTTCTTCTCCCATCGTCTTGTGTTCTTAGTTTGTGTATATATTTTCTGCTTCATCATTCTTCCAATTTTGTGTGTATATTTTGACTGCATAGTTGTGTGTACATCTTTACTCATGTAATTATGTGTAGTGTATTATTTGTAGATATTTTCATATAATTCTATGCATGTGTTTTTTTTTCTTTACAGTGTTAATACATCCCAACCGGATTGGGTGTTAAAGATAATGGACAAGCTTGAGCATTTACAAAGTTCAAATGAAATGTTGCTTGAGAAAGTTGATGAACAATCCTACTTGATAGATGATTTGATCAACTACTCCACTGACCTTGGTACTCTTTATGACAAGTTGGACTCTACTGTATTTTTAACAAAGAACAGAGAGAAATATTAGGAAATTTGTTAGTGATCTATCCAAACCCCCATCTGCTACTATTGTAACTGATTATGTTGTTCCTGTGGTACCAACTGAGAAGTCTGTAGATGTTGCTACTGAGGGTGTTGCTACTGAAGATGTTGTAACTGATTCAGTGGTGAATGAAGAGGTAGGGATTACAGATGAAGAGGTATGAACTTTCTTTTCAGTCCATACTCAATTTATATGTTTTTAATCTGTTCTCATACTTCAGAAAGATGTAGCTGAAGATGTTACCCGTAGGAAGGGCTTACAGTTGAGGAAAGACAGTAAATTTAAGCGGACACCGTACAGAAAGAGTCCAAAGATGCCTAAGAAACCACATGGTAGTCTGTTGTCAAATACTGACCGTAAGAAGTTGTTCAGTTGGGTGAAGGCTGATGATGGAGATGGGCTTATTAGGGGATACATGAATACTCTGTCAAGGTCATCTATCCAGGAAATTCTAAAGCCTGGTGGTTGGATTAAGGATGCGGTAATTGTATTTACAATATTCCTCATGTTTATAGTGTTTATACGAATTAAATGTTTATTTATATGATACATGTTTTATTTTGTGTACATCTTGTGCAGGCTATTGATGAACTAGTTATGTGCATGCGAAAATCAATCATAGAGTTCAGCGATCTTTTTTCCCGTATTGCTGTTTTGGGATGTTCCTGGTCAACTTCATACAATCGGTCAACTTTCGATTATTTTGTTGAAATTGGTCGAGAAAACTTCAAAATCAAAGACAGATTCATTGATGTGTTGATAGGAGATGCACCTTCCTATTTCCGCAAGCCTTTGTATGAGGTTGATTTTATTTACTTTCCTTTCAATTTACTTGAGACTCACTGGGTTGCGCTGCAAATCAATCTCCTAAATTTGTGCATCTATGTTTATGATCCCCAAGTTGACTTCATAAAGGATGATAAGCTTCAGAATTTGATGGAACTTTTAGCTACAATGTTCCCCTTTGTTTTGAAGTCACGTGGTAAACACACAAGATTGGGGGACAACTTAAACAGACCATTCAAAGTTATTAGGAAACTTGGGCTGTCCAGCAATGCTGATGGGTATGTTCTATATTCTTTTGTATATAGTTGGTACACATTATGTATGTTTTCTACATGTGCTTGTTTTTCTTATTTTGTGTTGTACATTTTGCAGTGGGAGTTGTGGCATATATACTGTGAAGTACATACAGTTTCTTGCATCTAGACGAACAGATTTGTTGGAGATTACCGAGGATCATCTTCAGGCCTACAGAGAACAGCTTTCATATGCCGTGTTCTGTAGGGATTGACCCACTTGGTTTGAAGATATGTAGACTAATGGTGTAATGGTTGTTTTAAGACTTCAGACTTGCATTTTGAACTTTGGTTACGTGCTGGGATTGCCTGTAATGTGTTTGGAACAGTAGACAAAAACAATGGCACAATGTATGTACTACATTTGTGTATGTTTGTGTGATACATATTTGTTGTCTTTGTGTATTACACTACTTCACATGTCGCTTTCACTTCTTAAAACTCATTTTCTACTTTAGTTCATACCCAACGTCTTCAAATGTACTTATATACACTCATTTGGTTTGTTATTTCCGTGTGTAACAACCACCAAAAATTATAATATATCGAACGACGAAGTCTCACAAAGTTCATGTCATGTCTTGTATACGACATTGAAATAATAACCAACAATTGCAGTTATATGTGTAGTAATATGTGTACAAAAACTGCACTTGTATATTGTGTGCTAATATATGTACTAATACTGTGATTGTTTTTGTGTATACTGAAATTGTATGTATAGTGATCCTATATTGGTTGGTTTAGACAAGTCTTTTTGTTGTGCCCAAATCTACCACAACAACTACATTTCTTCTTGCTACTAGATTCCCAAGAACCACGAATTCTACATTTCGGCAATCTTCCAGACCTTCTACGTTTCTTTGGAGGCTCACATGACATCTCTGCTATTGTTGTCGGTACATCCCATTCTGACCTGTTAGGTACTGGATATATTGTTTCTGCATACCCTAATTTCCAGCTTTCACAAGAATAATACTTACTGAGAAGAGAAGATGAATTCATACCCATAAAATGTGCAGCAGCCACAACATGTGTACAAGGTACCTCTTCAATATCGAACTCTTTGCATGCACACTCCTCATTTGCAAAGAAACAATTACAGATTCATCTCCCTTTTTAACCTCGAACTCCATTCTTTCAGAATCAAGAACATACACAAAATACCCACTAGATTTTACAAACCTTTCTTGGACGATTGCCTCAATATTAGGCGGAGAGAATTCTACACAAGCTTTTGATCGTACACGTCGTTCTGCTAACCACCGGGTCATGAACTGTCTGATTTCATCAAGTAATGCTACAACTGGATACTCTCTACCTTCTTTCATGATTCCATTCACACACTCGGCATTGTTACTAGTCATTATATTGTACCTTTTTCCAGGACAGAAAGAACATGCCCATGTTGATATACCAATTTCGTTCAGTAGCTCTCCAACCTTTGCTTTCTCCTACAAAACAACAACATCACAATTATTCAACAATATAAAAGTTATTTCTAATGTAATGCCGAAAGTTTGTGTATAAATATAAGTAATCAACACATACCCCTGATATTTGGCTCAGTAATTCCATGCATTCATTCTTTTTGCAACTACGGGCTCCTTCCATGAACATTTGGAGAATTTTGTGGGACCTTGTTTTCTTCTTCAGATTACCCTTCAGATGCCAAATGCAATATGTATGGGATGCCATCTCATAATTTGATGATATACCCTTTTTGATTGAATTATGTCGATCGGATACAAAGACTAGCTCATTGTTGTCCCGTACAAAACGCTTGAGGTTTTTGAAGAAGAAGTCCCAAGATTCATTGTTTTCACTGTCAACTATTGCAAATGCAATTGAATATATTTGATGATTTGCATCTTCTGCAGTTGCAACAAACAAAACTCCTCCATATTTTCCTTTCAAGTGAGTTCCGTCTACTATTATAACCTACACAAATAATTACAAAGGCTTATACAAATAATTATCAATATTATGTACTGCATAAATAATGGGACAAGCAAAACAGAGTACACAAAGTGACACACATTGTCATTACTTCAGAAATAAATGTGCACACAAATGTAATAAGATATACACACAACCATAACAGATATTACCTTACACATTACTTTGTATCCTTTAATGGATTGTCCATATGCCAAAAACACATATTTGAATCGTTTTTCCTCGTCAACTTCAAGATCAACAAGTGTTTCGGGGTTGACATCTGCTAACATATACAAATATGATGGTATTGAATTGTAATTGTCCTCCGGTGTCCATCTAATCATGTCTTTCACATTCTCTTGTGGCATCCAACACTTCCAATAACTAGCATTAATATGGTGCATATTTTTCATCACTGTGACGATCTGATTTACCGAAGGTAACTTTTTGGAATTACCATACCTGTAAGATATGAAACACATAAACGAATAACATTGTTTATACATAATTATGTAGAAGTTACACATTTTTTTTATGGATATGAATAACTAACATTTCCTTCACCTTCTCAGCTATTACACGGTATGATGCTTCTCTTTTTTTTGACCTTCTGACGTGAAAGGAACATGTGTGTGTGGATACATACTTTGTTGTGGTAAAGTATTTTGCCTGACCAAGCATAGAAAAACGCACCCGCCACTTACAGTCTTTCTCAATACATGTTGTTGTTACTGCTTTCTTCTTTGATTCACAATTTTGTATTGTGTACAATTTGCGATAGCATTTAGACACAATGCATTCTTCAACTCTATTTTAGAAGGATATTTCTTTCCAATCATTAGCTCCAAATTGTCTTAAGATGGTACATAACTACCTATCTGAGGGATAATAGCAAGTGTATCACACGATGTTTCCATTAAATCTCTAGATGATTCACCAATTTCACTATTATTAAGTCCATCCGCATTCTTAAAGGCATCAACACAGCTTCTCCTACATCATTACTTGCCTCAATTTCAATTCTTCTGTCCTCCTTGTGTATATCAAATGTGAACCTTGGTTCATTACTCTCTATCTGCACTGTGTTAACACACAATGGAACACTCCAACTAATATGATGCATGACATTTATCTCTACAAAAGTGTTGAAATCATCCTTTGTCTTCACATTAAATGGCTTCAGTGTAGGATTGAATGGATTTTTGTAGGTCAGTTGTATCTCAGTGTTTGACTTGCACAACTCAAATCTTGAAGCAATCAGCGCCAAAATATCTTCAAATTTACATGCGGCATCAACAACTAATGACTTACTTAAGAAGTCCCCATTGTATTTCCATTCGCCATCTTCTTTTATCCAGACCCCCCCCAAATATGTGGTTAGAAACACAACCGTCATCACTGTTACACATACACACATGGATATACAAGTTCACAATTATTACGTTTAGCACAGATACACTATCATCAAACAAAACCACAATTGTGTATGCCACAATATACACTATCATCAAACAGAACCACAATTGTGTATGCTAGTACGACAAACATTATCTAGCAATGTCGTTTATACACAATCAATTTCAGCGTTATTATGAATATACCATGGTTGATCAAAAAACTCACAATCTAATACTCAAACAGATGTATCGATTTCGAATTTGCGGACAGATAGATGTATCGATTTCGAATTTGCGGATAAATACTAAAAATAATGCACATTAATGGAGAATTACATATGGCGATTTATTCTGAGCGAAATGTGCAAATTAAGTTGAATGAAGGAGAGACACATAACTTATTCATAGACAGATGAATCAATTTTGATTTTCCGTTTACAGACGTGTTCGATATCTTCAATCTGTATTCAATTCGACATTGAAATCGCTTTTCGACGGAGCAAACCTACGTATTTTTCTTATTTTCCTTTTCGGTTTCAGAATTTCCTAACTGCCGATTTGAAAAGATATTGTGTGGAGGGATCAAAGGTATTCACATCATTCTATAATAAACAAATGCATTTTATCTTTTCCTGAATAATACATGGGGCCTACTTTATGTACATTTTAAAAAAATAGCCTCTCTTATGCTTATTCATGCACAAAAGGCCCTACAGACCATTTCACCCGCATTACTTTTGGCACAACAATTACCTTTTTGAGAAAAAGGTTTAATGCATAAAATCAGTTAACAAATTTTTTTTAAAACTTTTAAATCTACTTTGTAGGATGACAATCTCGTAAACGACGGTTTATCAATTCATGAACCAAACAAAAAAAAACTGATTTTCTCATGTAGCTTTTGGTGGAGAAATGTTATCGACCAGGACATCATCTAGAAGGGAGTCATTGTTAGGGATTTTTTTTTTGCCTTTTTTGTTTCTAACCTCCATGTCAAATTCTTGGAGTAGAAGGATACATTATTGTTGTCTTACCTTGGTGTCGTTTTCGGCCATTAAGAGAAGGGCCTTGTGATCGGTGTAAACAATCATGGATCCTACGAGATAAATTAGTGTAACATCCGTGCAGTGCACGAGACTTGATTTAATAATTATTTTAAACATTTGAATACAAATGATTTTCTTTAGAGCACATCATTAGTTATTCACTATAAAATTAATTATCTTTCATCATACATATAATACGGTAATAAATTCAAGTTATATTTATATAATATAAAAAAAATCTTGTCGAAAATTATAATTATAATATAACTAGTGTGGAAAACATTATCCTCCAAAAAAGCTTGTTTAAGAAGATTTCCAAATCAAAATCGGTGAGATAAGATCGGAATTATTAGATTTTATTTGCGGATTCACAAATTATAAAGATTTAAATTTATAAATATCAAAATATTAATTTTTGTAATACCAGATTTTATTTACGGATTAACAAAGCATTAAGTTTTGAATTTGTAAATATCAAAATTATTGATTTTTGAAATATCAGATTTTATCTACCGATAACAACTTACTAAAATTTGAATTTATAAATATCAAATTTATTGATTTCTAAAAATATATTTTTTTAATATATTTTTGGAGCTGCGTAAATTGTGGCGTTAACACGTGACAAAGGGAGTTACTCCTTTAATGATAAGATGTGAAGCGTGTCAAAACCAAACACCACGACAAGAATCTTCTTTTTTGTTGTTGCATAATTATGTTGGACATCATCCATATAATGTTTTGTTGTCATAAGGTATGGCGTGGAGTTGCTTGTTCTTTGTTTGACCAAGTACGACAACAACGGCAAAGTCGAAAGCGTCGCATAGGAGGACGAACGTTTGTGACCAATCACGTGGTTGAGTGACGGGAGTGTTTATCAACTCCTTCTTCAACTTATTAAATAGAGAAAAATGGGGAAGTAGGGCTTTTTGGGTTATGTAGATACCAAGTAGGCCCTTCAATTTTTTGGATTAAAAAAAGCTTTAAATGGCCCGCTGCCATTGGGTAATTTCATTCTTTTAACAAGGGTAATATCGGTATTTGAATAGAAATTTTAAAACGAATTAATTCATTTGAAAATGTTGCAGCCGATCTATCTTCTGCGTGAAGTGATGGGCCATAGGCGGCAAAAGTATCACTCAAATCACTTACCGAATCACTTCATCTCCCTCCCAAAGTTCATCGACGTTTCATATCCCTCCCAAGTTCATTGACGATTCATCTCTTCTCGCTCAATCTCTACCAATCTCTTGACTATTCTCCTATCTTCGACTTCTTTTTTCTCAAATTTCAATAGGTTCGTAACATAATCTTCATTATTCATGATTGTTCCGTTTTTAATTCTTATTTTACTTGTTTTCCCTCTTTCTGTGTTCAGATTAGGGTTTAGGAGATACATTGCTTTCTGTATTTATCATTTTCTTATTGCGTGTACACAACTACATAGCAGACATATGTTTCATGTAACAATTGTTTTCGACTTTCTTACTACCTTCGTATATGCTTTCTTTTTATTTTTCAGTTTCAATACAAGTGGGATGAAACAGAGAAAAATGTTTCCGCACGCATAAATTGTTACAGTCGGATGCTTCTCATCCCTCACATTTTAGCTCAACTTTCTTCTGTTGACAAAGAAGCTTTTAAATCTGGTATTTTTAAAGACATTATTGAAATGGGCACAAAGTTGAAGTTGTCCAACCAATTAATTCACTACATGCTACTGAGGGAAGTAGTTACCAATCGGAACCACTCAATGTAGTTTGGTGTTAATAACACCTTAATCCGTTTCGGATTAATGGAATTTAAAAACATTACTGGGCTGCATTGTGGTGATGAAGGTCTCAGTGAAGCAGAACAGATTGAAGATGTGGACATGGTTGATGTCGTTGGTCATGCTCGTTGTACAAATGGTCAGCTGGAAGCTTTATTTGATAAGGAACCAGAGGACTCTCCATTTAAGTTGAAAATGGCGTTAATTATATTTGTTGAAGGCGTTATTGCTTCCAAGGACAAGAAGACTAATGTCAACCAGCAGACCATCAATCTTGTTAGTAATTTGGATGTTTTCAATGCTTACCCGTGGGGTCGGCATTCCTTCATACAAACCAAGCGGTTTTTGCAAAGTTGTGAGGCTGGTAAGGAGAGGCCAAGCGGTGGCTACAATATTGGAGGGTTTCCACTTGCTTTACAAGTTAAATCAGTTTATTCAGTTGACCATTTCTTCAAATTTTATTCAATCTATTAACCATTTTATGTATTGCTTCTTTTTTTTTTTCAGCTGCTTGCTTTTCATTCTATGCCAAAGGTTGGCATGGAATTTGCAACTATTATTGATGAAAATGCTGCACAAATCTGTAGAAGGTGGGAATCGAAATTTTAAAAGGGAAAGCCATTTTCCGGCTATTCTGATATCAAAGCCATTGTTGATACCCTCACTAAAAAAGACATCAAAACTGTGGAAGGCAGTTTTGAGAATGATGACGACGATTGGGGGGATGAAGAGGCTGTCGATGAAAGACTTGATGTTCTATTTGAACAGGGTTTCGAACCTTCTATCATTCATATAACTTGGTTTCCCTACTTCTCCATTGACTTCCAGTTCTCATTCTGAATGTTACTAGTGTTTTCATTAAGAAATGATTATTCATGATACCAAATATGCATTTTTTATTTATTGCTTTATTATGTGATTATGTTGTGATTTTATTTTACTTATTTTTATTCATTGACTACTTAGTGTACGTTTGAATTACACATTTTCAATTCATTGCTGACTTTATTTTTTTAATATTATTCCATTTTTTTAGTTATTCAAGGAAAAAGGCTAAAGGAAAGGAACCAATGATCCCTCCTACTGATGATAAACCTGCTGAAGAAGAGATTCCAAAAGAGACTGAGGGGGAAGTTCTTGAAATGACACAGTGAGTTTTTATGTCTGTTCTTTATGTATCACTACTTTGTATTAATTCACGTTATGTACTGACTTTTTGTATAAGGTACAATCTTGTGTATACATTATAACTTGGTTTCCTTACTTCTCCATTCACTTTCAGTTCTCATTCTGAAGCCCAAACTGTTTCATTATCTGATATAATGAACAAACTTTTGGAAATTCAACATGAGCAAACTAAGCTTACTCAGAAGGTTGATCATCAACAAGGGATTATAGAAGAGCATGTCTTATACTCCAAAGACTTGGGGACTTTGTTTGAGAGACTTGATTCTACACTTTTCCTAGCTTGCAAGCGCTCTGAAACTAATATTACAAATCTGATCAAAGAACTTTTTTTCCCTGGAGCTGCTCAAGCCGATGCCCCTTCAACTGACAAAGATGTAGAGAACTTGGTTCTTGAACCATCTGATCACTCAAGTGAGGTATGAAAATTCACTTTTTGATGATTACACCTTCAATATTATGCTACGGAGTTATATTAATACATAAAGTTAATCAAGTTATTAATGTTTGATATATTTACCCGTTTTGTCAGGAGGAAGCTACTGATGAAGAGCCAACCCGTCGAATGGGTTTGAGGCTCAGAAAAGAAAGTCAGTAGAAGAGAACTCCTTACCATCATAACATCAAGTTACCAAAAGCTCCTTTTGGTAGCACGATAGAGTCTTGTGATCGACAAAAGTTCTACAACTTTCTCAAGGGCAAGGAGAGCAAAGGCACAATTACGGGGTACACCACTAACTTCACGAAGGCTTCTATAATGTCAATTCTCCAGAAAAGTGGATGGATTAAGAATGAGGTAAGTTTTATACATTCTTTATGTACTGACCTTATTTGAGTTTCTTTCTACTTATTGTTATTACCTGACTTATTACTGAGGTTACGTTTACAGTACAAACTTATTATGTTATTACTTGAGGTTCGGTTTATGTACTGATTTATTTTTATCATTGACTACTGCATATGCATTCTTTGTATTTAAATTATTGTGTATCTTCATTTTATTACAGGTTATTGATGAAGTAGTAGCTCTTATGAGGAAATCTATTATGGAGTTCAAAGATTTATTTGCACGCACAGTTGTTTTGGATTGCAGCTTTGGAAGAACATTCAACAAGACAAAACTTGCCACTTTTCTTGAGGTTGGAGCAGACTCTTATGACTTTGATGAATCTGTGTATGTTGTTGTCAAAGGAGATGCACCGTCCCTTTCAGAAAAGATTTGTATGAAGTGGATTACATTTATGCCCCATTTAACCTTCTTGAATCTCATTGGGTGGCTGTTGAGATCAACTTACTTGAGTGGTGCATTTATGTTTATGATCCTCAAGCTGTGCTTATGAAAGAAGATAAGTTGCAGAAAGAATTAGAACCTCTTGCTACTTTGTTCCCCCATTTGTTGAAACTTCATGGTCGTCACACAAGACTCGGGGATAATCTCAAAATACCATTCAAGATTGTCAGGATGACAGGATTGAACAGCAACGCTGATGGGTATGTTTATGTTTACATAAGTCATTTCTTCTGTCCTATATTTTACAATTTTATATATGTTTACATATACCATTGTTTATACTTTACTTATTTCAGAGGTAGCTGTGGTATTTACACTATCAAGTATATTCAATTTCTAGCTTCCGGAAGACATGATCTATCCGAAATCAATGATGTATCTCTCCCAGCTTATAGAGAACAAATAGCATTTGATGTATTTGACAGGGATTGGCCTATGTGGTTCCAAGACAAATGAAAGTGTGATGTAACAGTTGTGTGTATTGGATTGTTCTAAAACATTTCCACTATCACTTTTGGACATCTTTTGTGTGTTGTAACAGTTGTGTGTACTGACTTTATGTTTGAATGCATTTGACTTTATGTTTAAATGTCTTTGAATGCCTTTGATTCTTTTTTAAACATTTAACAGTTGTGTGTACTGGATTGTTACCTATCTTTAATTCTTCTTCAGACATACCTTGTGTAGTGATCCAGTTAACCTTGTGTACTGGTTTTTATTGTATTCCTACATAACCATTTCCTGTTTTTAAAAACCATGTGTCATTATTTTCTTTATCTCTATTATATAAACAAAAAATATATGATTGTCCCACAATGTATGTGTATGTACCTGAATATAGTATTACAATATCCCCTAGTTTGTTATTATAAATGCATAATAATATGCAACAGTTCAATATAGAGTCAAAGCAAATCAAACTTCCTATTTTGGTTGATTGAGACATGTCTTCTTGTTGTGTCCACCCATTCCACAACAGCTGCATTTCCGTTTAATCTTCAATTCCCAAGCAACACGTTTCCTAGCTTTTGGCAAACGACCAGACCTCTTACGCTTCTTTGGAGGCTCACATGAGATTTGTGATACTGACGGAGGCACATTCCACTCTGACTTGTTAGGAACTGGATAAATTGTCTCCACATAACCTTTCCTCCAACTCTCACATGTATAATACTTACCAATTAGATCAGATGCATTCATACCCATGTGTTTTGCTGCAGCCATTGCATGTACACAAGGTATCTCTTCAATATCAAACTCCTTGCAGTCACAACTCTTCATTAGCAAAGACACAGTCACTTGTTCATCTCCCTTTTTTACTTCAAACTCTAGCTTTTCTGCATCTAGTACATACACAAAGTAGCTATTACTCTTTGCGTACATTTTCTGTATTATTGCTTCTATTTTCGGTGGACACTTCTCTACACAAGACGTAGACTTGGTTCGACACTCTGCAAACCACCTAGTCATGAATTGTCTTATTTCCTCAAGCATTGCTAGAACCGGATAATCTCTACCTTCTTTCATGATACCATTTACACACTCTGCGTTGTTGCTTGTAAGTATGTTGTACCTTTACAATGGACAAAATGAACGTGCCCATGTTGAAATTCCAATTTCCTTAAGCATTTCCCCTACATTTGGCTTCTCCTGTTTGTCAAAATACACACAACTTATTATTAATTGTTTTCAAAAAAGCACACAACTCTTCAATTTACATAAATGTGTCTAATAAGATGATTTACTGTACATACCTCTGATATTTGTTCTAGAATTTTCATGCATTCTGTCCTCTTATATTTCCGGGCACATTCCATGAACAATTCAAGTATTCTGGCCGATCTCGTTCTTTTTCTCAAATTTCCTTCAAGATGCCAATTGCAATATCATGGAATGCCATCTCATAGTTTGATGCTATTCCCTTTTTAATGGAGTTATGCCGATCTGATATGAACAAAAATTCATTGTTGTTTGGTACAAACCGCTTTAGGTTCTTGAAGAACCAATCCCAAGATGCATCATTTTCACTGTCAACGACTGCAAATGCTATTGGGTAAATCTGTTGATTTGCATCTTGTGCAGTAGCTACAAACAAGACTCCCCCGTATTTTCCCTTCAAATGAGTTCCATCTACTGTGATTACCTACACATACATAATGATTTAAAAACACACAGGTTAAGTACATAAAGCATTATCAGAGGATTCACTACATAAGTTCTATTAGTTACCCAATTATACACACAAATCAAGTACATAAAGCGTGAACAGAGTAGTTGGTACACAAGTTATATCAGATACACAAGGATACGTACAAGTACATAACGCTTCGATAGAGGAGTCAATACACAAGTTATATATGATACACAAGTTCATGAAGTACATAAAGCGTGAACAGAGTAGGCAGTACACAAGTTATATATGATACACAAGATCATTTATATTTGAAGTACATAAAGCGTGAACAGAGTAGGCAGTACACAAGTTATTACCTTTCTCATTACTTTAAATCCTCTTATTGATTGCCCTTATGCAACAAATACATATTTGAAACGTCTATCTTCATCAAGCTTTAGAGTAACAATAGTCCCTTCATTGACCTGTCCCAACACATACAAATATGAAGGTATCAACATAAAATTATCCTCTGGTGTACCTCTTATCATGTCCTTTACTTCTTCTAGGGCCTTCCAACACTTCCAGTAACTGGCTTCAATGTTATGTAAAGTCTTCATTACTGTTATGATTTGGTCAATTGTAGGTAACTTCTTTGAGTTATAATACCTACACAATCAGAACATACATTTATGTAAGTTATTGCAAGTTATGTAATGAACACTTCTACATCTATCTAGTAAAATAAAATACTCACATTGCTTTAACCTTCTCAGCTATTACGTGATAAGAAGCTTCCCTTTTTACCGATCTCCTCAATTGAAAAGAACATGTGTGTGTGTAGAGTTATATTTTGTAGTTGTAAAGTAACTTGACTGTCCAAGCATAGAGAAGCGCACTCTCCATTCACATCCTTTGTCAACACAAACTGCTGTTACTGCTCTCATTTTTGACTTGACAATTTTGTATTGGAAACATTTTGAGATGGCATGTAGACACAATGCTGTCTGCACTTCAGTTTTCGTACAGTATGTTTTCCCAATTTTAAGATTTAAATCTTTTTTTGTCGGTACACAACCTGTTAGTTGGGGAATAATGGTCATAGTGCATTTTGATGTATCTTCAAATTTCTCTGTCTATACAGCAGTTGATGAACTCTCCCCATGTTCTATTTGTATCTTTTTCCCATCCTTGTGTACTGCATTTGTGTTTTCATCTTTTTTTTTGTTGATCAACACATCTCTGTCTTCTCTATCAACATCTATCATATCTTCTTCCTCATCCTTATGTAACTATTTTTTTGTTACACATAAGGGAATACTCCAATTGTATTTGTCCATTTCATTTAACTGAATATATGTTTCAAAATCTTCCCTTGTGTTGACATCAAATGGCATCAATGCTGGATTAAAAATATTCTGGTACGATAACTCTATTCCAAATTCCGATACACAAATTATGAATGTTGAAGCAACCATTTCTTTCAACTCATCAAATGTGCATGATACATCAACTAACAGAGGTTTACAAGAGACATTTCCACTATATTTTCAAATTCCTTCTTCCACTACCCAATGTCCTTCACAGTATGTCGTTACACAAAACAATGTCATGATAGCTACATAAGTACAATTCAACATTAGTTTCGAATTTCAATATCCCAGCTACATAAGCAATGATTCAGTTACGAATTTCATTTTCAGTAGTGGTGAAATTGTTCTATAAAATTAGAAACAAAAAGAATAATTAAGAGAAACAGACCATTGAAATTATAATTTCGACACGTAAATTGTATAACATACCTGGATTTTCGAATTTTTTCTGGATTACTGTTTCATTGAGAGAAACTGCTCAGGAATTGAAACTGTGCTCACTCGACGACCTTAATCAAGCCTCTGAATCGAAGTTTTTGAATCGAAATCGTATCTTAATGCCGCATCGTATTGAAACTTGGAAGGAGGTTTTCGGCCGAATGAAGGTCGGCTGAAATCTATCCCTATTTTTCGACGCCAACGGTTGGAAGAAGGCTTCATCCCTTTTTTCAGGGATATAATCGTCAGCCCTAACCACTTTTTTTCTTTTCTTTATTTTTTAGCATTTATTTGGGCCTATTAAGTCCATCCATAATGATATGGGCCTAATTGATGCTCATTATGTAGAGAAGGACCTACGCCCCATTTCAACCAATTAAATATTGCACAAACACTTAGGGACAAATTAAAGTTACGGGCCTATTTCATAATAATGATTTAATAATTTAATATTAATATATAAGTATCATATTTATAAAAACAGAGACTAATTCGTCATTGGCTCAATCTATCTACTTTCAACGATATGTTACAAGATTATATTTATACTCCTAAATCTCATAAAAATGATAATATATTTTTATATCGAGAATGTTGCCTCTTAAAACAATTATTTAAAACAAACGATTATTCTAACAATATTCAGATCTGAATATTCCGTTTTCTGCAAAAATCGCTCACATTCATATTCAAGAACTGTTCAGATTCACTCAATAGTTTGTTTAAAATATCTTTATATACAAGTTTTAAGTACCTGCCTATACCCCTGTTCCTTTCCCTGCCGGAAATAATTAAATCATTTGTATACCCATTAAGATACAAGTGCAAAAATAAAATAAAATATTATTATTATTCAAGAAAATGTTAAATACTTTAACACATTTAATATAGGAGCATTACAATACTTAATAGAATAAATTTATTTTCGAGTTACTTGTACAAAATAATTATTTTCGAATTACTTACATCATATAATAACTATCATATAATATCATAATTAACATATATTTATGATAAAAAAGGATAATGGTTGTCGAATTGTTAGTAAGTTGAGAGAGAAACTGCTAACCAAAGTTCAAAATTTCATGACTACGTTAAATTATTAATTTGCATATCTTGTACAAGAGACACAGAGCTATAAGTTTCACCTCTTCGCAATAGAATTTCTCAAGAGATAATATAACGAGGATATAGATTATACCATGATGATATCGAGAGAAATTTCAAATGAGTTAATAGACATTTTCTATATATTCATCATATAATATCTAATGACCAATTTTCAATTTGAGAACATACAAAATAGGATACGAAGTATAGCATTTTGTATAATTCTCTCGATAATTGATTAATCTCAAATTGTACGTTATTTTAAATATTTTTATATTGCGAGAATAAGTCTTTTATGATATATATTGAATCGGATCAATGTGCCCTGATTGTTAAGTATAATATAAAAAGCTGCAATTCATAGAAGATTGCATTGTCAAATTATCGTCCCATAAGTAATTGCAATCGTTTGAAGCTATTTAGGTTCTTCACCAAATTCGCATTCTAAAAACAACCCAATTTCTCTCCCTATATATAAGCTGATTATCGACGGCTGCTTGTGGGTAGATGGGTCACTGCCTCAAGTACACGCTATGGATTTTTGTTCCTCTCCTCATCTTGTTCCTCACATTGGGTATCCCGCTAATCTTCATCTTCGCCGTCCACGGCCCCAAGGACCCGACTTTCTCCGTGGAGTCAACGGAAGTCAAAGCCTATAATCTCTCCTCCGATAACCGCCTTTTCTGCATCATCAACCTCGGGATCCGAGTCCATAACCCTAATCCTAAGAAGTACATTTTTAGTTTCAGCAGAATGGACATGGAGGTGAGGAAAGGGAAACACCACAAGATCGCCGATGACCGTATCCGAGGCTTCAGCCTGGGTCCCACTCGAGAGACGGTGCTCCCCGTGGAGGCTGTAGGGTTGCTCGTCGAGGTCAAGAAGAAGATAGCGGAGGAGCTGACGGGGGACTTGGTGGCCGGCCAAGGACGGGTTAACGTTTTCATGTCCGGAGTTGTGGGGAAAAAATATGTGAGGGTGACTTGTAAGAACGTTGTCGTTGACTTTTCTGGATCAGGGGCCAAGGTGGTTCAGAGCGTGGGTTGTAAGTTTGGTTTGAGGACTCGTATTAAGTTTATAATTAGAATTTGATAGAGATACAACATATACAAGTATACATGCACTGCTTATTATCGTTGTAAATCTTCAATATAAATGAATGTGTCAACCGATGATTTATAATTGGTAGGTGGGTTGTAAGGTTAGTTTAATTTGACTGATCCTAATGATGGTGCTTCATTTGTTTATTTATTTTTGAATAGAATGATTGTGATTGACTTTTATAGTTTTATTCTAAATTTTATTTTAAAAGGGAATGATGGTGCCGGATTAGGAAAGAAAGCTTCAAATATTGAGGGTGGAGCTGTAAAAAGTTGGACCGACCCGTGAACCCGATCTGACGAATCCGAATTCGAATTTGACCTGGCTCCGAAAATTTTGAAAAAGAAAATTCTCGGAATAGACCCGCTTGAACCCGAAGGAATTTTTGACCCGAAGTAACCCGACCCGAAGGACCCGATTACCGACCCGAACAACCCGATAGCCCGAAGTAACCCGACCCGAATGAACCGATAGCCTGAAGTAACCCGATCCAAAGTAAACCGACCCGTTATAACCCGACCCGAAGTAACCCGACCCGAAATAACCTGACCCGAATGACCCGATAGCCCGAAGTAACCCGGCCCGAAGTAACACGACCCAAAGTAACCCGGATGTTTACAATTATAATGTATGTGGATATCCGATTATGCTTTTTGAAAGTATAATTTCTTCAAGTATCCGAATGTTTAAAATTATACTTTTTGAAAATTTAACTACGCGCGTGTTGCGTGATACCAATAACTTTTAGGAATAGACATATTAAAGATAATTATAATATAAGTCTATAATTACATATTACATAATACATACAAAAATTTATCTTTAACTTATGGTTTAGAATCTTTAGATACCATATTTTCAAATATGGAACAGATAGATCGACCGAATTCCACGGATTATTAGCCGATTCGGCAAAAGATGATAGATTTTATTTTACATTTTATAACAAACAAAATAGGAAAAGCATATATGGATCAAATGAATTGATTAGTCGGTCAAATTAGATATTTTGATCAGTCGGATATTCATATCCGGTTAAATTCATATTCAATCAAACAGATCGGGCTAAAACCATTCCGATCAATTGATTAAACGTCTATGTGGATAATTACCCAATCCAACTAAAGTAGTTTTTAGGTACCATATTTTTGAATATGGATCAAAGAGATCGACCGAATTCCACGGATTATTATCCGATTCAACAAAAGATGATAGATTTTATTTTACATTTTATAACAAACAAAATAGAAAAAGCATATATGGATCAAATGGATTGATTAATCGGTCAGATTAGATATTTTGATCAAGCGGATCAGTCGGATATCCATATCCGGTTAAATTCATATGCAATCAAACAGATCAGGCTAAAACCATTCCGATCAATTGATTAAACATCTATGTGGTTAATTACCCGATCCGACTAAAGTCGCCTTTAGATACCATATTTAGAATATGGATCAAATAGATCAACCGTATTCCACAAATTATTATCCGATTCGGCAAAAGATGATAGATTTTATTTTACATTTTATAACAAACAAAATAGGAAAAACATATATGGATCAAATGGATTGATTAGTCGGTCAGGTTAGGTATTTTGATCAAGCGGATCAGTCGGATATCCATATCCGGTTATATTCATATGAAACCAAACAGGTCGGGCAAAAACATTCCGATCAATTGATTAAACATCTATGTGGATAATTACCCAATCCGACTAAAGTCGTTTTTAGGTACCATATTTTTGAATATGGATCAAATAGATCGATTAAATTCCACGGATTATTATCCGATTCAACAAAAGATGATAGATTTTATTTTAAATTTTATAGCAAACAAAAAAGGAAAAGCATATATGGATCAAATGGATTGATTTGTCGGTCAGATTAGATATTTTGATCAAGCGGATCAGTCAGATATCCATATCCGGTTATATTCATATGCAATCAATAGATCGGGCTAAAACCATTCCCATCAATTGATTAAATATCTATGTGGATAATTACCCAATCCGACTAAAGTAGTTTTTAGGTACCATATTTTTGAATATGGATCAAATAGAGCGACCGAATTCCACGGATTATTATCCGATTCAACAAAAGATAATAGATTTTATTTTACATTTTATAACAAACAAAATAGAAAAAGCATATATGGATCAAATGGATTGATTAGTCGGTCAGATTAGATATTTTGATCAAGCAGATCAGTCGGATATCCATATCCGGTTATATTCATATGCAATCAAACAAATCGGGCTAAAAACATTCCGATCAATTGATTAAACATTTATGTGGATAATTACCCAATCCGACTAAAGTAGTTTTTAGGTACCATATTTTTGAATATGGATAAAATATATCGACCAAATTCCACGGATTATTATCCAATTCAACAAAAGATGATAGGTTTTATTTTACATTTTATAGCAAACAAAATAGGAAAAACATATATGGATATAATGGATCAAATGGATTGATTAGTCGGTGAGATTAAATATTTTCATCAAACGGATCAGTCGGATATCCATATCCGGTTAAATTCATATTCAATCAAACAAATCGGGTTAAAATCATTCCGATCAAACATTTATGTGGATAATTATCTGATCCGACTAAAGTCGTTTTTAGATACCATATTTTCGAATATGGATCAAATAGACCGACTGAATTCCACGGATTATTATCCGATTCGGCAAATCATTATTCTTATTATTATTTATTACGCATGTCTTTGATTTACTATTACATTTTTATAAATAAAATGCACACTAATACACCATCAAAACGATTCAAAGGTCTAAAACAATTAAACAACACAACTTTTATTTCATCTTTTATCAAATTAATATCTTCGTATAAATTTTAGAATAAATTACACAAACGCGAACATAAATTGACCTGAATCAAGATGTTAGGCAACCCGATCCGGTTTCGACCGAACCCGAACATAATTTGACCCGAATCAAGATGTTACGCAAACCGATCTGATTTCGACCCAACCCAAACATAACAATGACCCGACTCCAACCCGATTGACCCATATTAACCCGAACAATTAATACCCGACCCAAACCGGCCCGACCTGAAACAAACCGATAAAAATAAGAGCTTGTTTTAACCCGACCCGTTTCCACCCGTGCCTGTTATGACCTACCCGATTCCGACCCGTCCCGTTATGACCCGGAACCGATACTACCCGGTAACCCGTTTCAACCCGAACAAACGATACCCGACCCAAACCGACCCGACCCGAAACAACCCGATTAATAACCAAGCCTTTTTTTAACCCGACCCGTTTCAACCCGGGCTTGTTAGGACCCGACCCAAACCTGACCCGTTGGCCCCGTTTGACACCTCTAATTGGGTGTGCTTTGTTACGAAGTTTTCTGTCTCCATCTGAAATATTAAGAATGTTATGTTTTTCATGTATACTATTTTCAAAAAAATAAATTTGGAAAAAATCATATTGAAAAAAATAAGAGAAAATTAAAGGATGATTTTGATAAGTATGCAGTTTTTTGATGTTTTAAAAAAATATATATATATAGTTGGGTTAAATAATTTTATTTATAATATATATAATTATTTACATCGAGTTAGAGGGGAGACGGACAACATGCTGCGCCGCCAACCTTTTATGAATTGCAAAACCGATCATCCTAAAAACAACATTTGAAGACTTAAGAGACATAACGTTACCGTGTAAGACCCGTTGTACCTTTTTGAGAATCTAAACAACATCGGATGCAAGAAAATCAAAAGTGTCAAAAGCGAATGGAAGAAACACATGTTGGTTTTCGATACAAGCCCTCTAATGTTTTAGCCAACTTAGCAGACGTTGCATTAAATGCCGCCTTACCCACCACAAAAGACCCGTTGCCTAGACTAATTAGTGGGGAAACTCTTATCACATCAATACAAGCATGTTTTCAATCCACCCACCCAAACACTAAGACATCCGCCGGCCTCAACGTAGATCTTCCCTCACGCAGATCAATCAAGAAGGTTACAAGCGCCTTATATTTATATATTTTCAATATGCATTTAATATACTCGCTTATGTAGCTTTATAAAATAAAAAATATTTTATAACAAGGTTTAGCGATCTAATGAAAGACTATTAACTTACGTTGACTATAAAAGGATTAGGATTGTGCATCCGTTCCCAGTGAGCCTGATTTTTCAAAAAATTGGACGGGGGACCAAACCATAATAGACCGGAAATTGATTTTCCGTTAAATTTGATTGCATTTGACCGGACCAAAATGAAAAGAGGGCGAGAGAGAGATCCCAAAGGAGAAGAGGAACTGAAAGGTGCCGGATTGAATGACGCCAAACTGTAGGACATCTGAACTGAAGGCGCCGAAAGGCCGGGGAAGATGATATGAAGGACACCAAAAGGAGAACCTGACAGACGCTGAAAGAGAATAAAATAACTGAAAATTTTGGAAATTTAATATAATTATGTTAATTAAATTTTTATTAATTTTTTTCCAAGATCCAAATCGAGTTCCTAAAACTATAACCGATTTAAATCAAATCGAGTTCCTTGTAGTTTTCCTTGAATCAGACCAATAGGGTCTGAAAAATCTTGAAACCAAACCAACTTGTTGAACCCATGAGGTCCACATGTGCACAAGGCCCAAACGGCCCAAATGGCCCAATCTTTCCTTCCTCCCCTTCACCTTCCTACCTTGACCGGAGTTATAAGACCCTTTATGACGACAATGAAGGCGGAGCATTGAAGAAGCTTGATGATGGAAATCATTGAAGATCTAGGCTACATAATGACGACCGTTATTCCATGTTATTCTGACTATAAATGTAGCCATAATGGCGACTGTTACTCCACGTTATTATGACCATGAATGCCTCCATAATGAAGACAAATACTCCACGTTATTATGGCCATGAATGCCGCCACATAAAAATCTATAAAAAAAAAAACACCTACCCTTCTCCCTCACTTATTCCCCTTTGCGTCTTCCTAAACAACCCCACTGTTAATCTCTTATAGAACCGTAAACAGTGAGCCGGTTAGCCATCAAAGCCCGGTCGCCGCCGCATCGACGCCGCTTGGTGCCATCTAGTGCCATACACCGCTTACAAATTAATTCCGTTTCTGGTTAGATCTGAAACCCGTTTTTTAAATCCCGTTAATTTAAATCCGATAATAAATAATTATTTAGTGCTATAATTATTTATTTTTTATTTTTTTTATGAATAATTAGCTAAGTTATCTGGTAGAATGTTGATGTGGAATTTTGTTGAGGAATTAGTAGAGTGATCGATTTGGTTTGAAGAGTTTGGGAATAAGTTAGAGAACTTTGTTTAGACATGAAATGTGGAATTGAAACAAGTTGGGAGAAATATTGTGTTAGTGGAAACGACATGAGAAGTTAAAGGGGTCGATAACGTTAGACTAAACATGGACTTCGCGAGATAGCAGGATTTTAAGGAAACAAATGTGTTGATAAAAGAGAACTTGGAATGAACATCTAGGTCCGAAAACCTAGGGCGTAGAAAACGTCAGGGTATCGATGCTAGATATCATACCCTAATTGATTAAAATGATAAGTCGAGTAGTGTTAAGGGTTGATGTATGTTGATCAGAAAAATCGGATCTCTAACTAGCAAGATCACGAGAAAAGTGAGACCAATACAGATAAGGTGAGCTTATATGACTCACTTAATTGCCTTTATAATATTGAATGTGCACTATGGTAGGGTGATATGATTGTGAAACAAAACATAATAACATGTATAATATTTATTAAAAAAAAGCCGAGTGTGATATGAAATTGCAAATGATGCGTTATCAACTTCTCATTGCTTAAGTAATTACTAATTCTAATAATAAATAAATAATTGCTAATACTTTTCACAAGAAAGAGTAAATGCAAAAATTTTTAAATCTGGATTTTTTCAAAAGAAATCATCTATTTTGAATGCCTTTCTGGGTACATATATATCTAATTTTTTTGATGCTATCTAGTTTCTTGATGAAATTTTCAGAGGCGATATATATATATATATATATATATATATATATATATATATATAAAAGCTTGATATCGATCGATCGAACACTACAAGCTGCAAATTAATCGTTTTGGTAGATGGGTCAATTAGGAAACATTTGCAAGGACTGCCTTCGGTGCACGCTAACAGTGATCCTTCCTAGTCTAGTCCTTTTGTTCATTATTGCGGGCATCCCGGTAATCATCTACGCCGTCCACGGCCACAAGAAACCGATGTTCTCCGTCGAGTCAGCGGAAGTCAAAGCCTATAATTTAACCCTCGACAACCGCCTGTTCTGCATTATCAACCTCGGAATACGTGCCCATAACCCTAATACTAAGTACATTTTAGATTTCATCGGAATGTACATGATTGTGATGAAAGGGAAACACCACAAGCTTGGCGATGATCGAATCCGTGCATTCAGCCTTGGTCCCACTCGAGATACAGTCATCCACGTAGAAGCTGTAGGGTTGCAGGTGGAGGTCGAGAGAAAGATAGTGATGGAACTGATGGGGGACTTGGTGACCGGCGAAGGGCGAGTCAACGTTTTCATGTCCGGAGCTCTCAAGAGTTATTATTTTACGGTGGCTTGTAAAAATGTGGTGGTTGACTTTTCTCGGTCAGCGGTGATGGTTCAAAGCGTGGGTTGTAAAGTTAGTTTAGTTTATATTTCGTGATGGTGTTTGATTGAGGATATGAAGAGTGGAGTTATTGTTTGAATCGAAAAGAAATAGGCGCTGTAGACAACAAGGATAGCAAGGATATCCTTGTTATCCGAGACAACAAAAAAACACATAACAACAATTTTCTCTGTATCCTACGTTCGACCGGTTTATCAAATTTCTTATTGAATGTCTTCCTCGTGTTTAATTTCATGAACGCTATACGCTGTACATGTTTTAGTATAAGGTTGATTTGGTTCCTTTGTCTTTCCTGAGATTGGATCATCGAAGTCTCAAGTTCCTATTCAGCAGCTTTAACGGTCACACTTGATACATATTTTCTTCTTAACTAGTAGTTTCTTCTTATTCTCATGTAATGAGATGTAAGAAATCGAGTATTACTATCAAGAAATATCACATAAATCAACAAGTACCTCAAGATATTGTTTGGTTATGAAGTTAGAAAGTACTGTATCTTGGACTAGTGTATTCATCGATCCCACTTGTTGAAATATATATATTTCTTTCAACGGGTGTCGTCCTGACACCTTTAAAACTTTATTTGCTCATAATTTCTTAAAACTCATCTCCCTCTCTTTCCGGGCGTCCAATGAACTTTGAAGGTCTTGTGCTAAAATTTAATTTTATTAACAATTTATTAATTTATTAATTATTGAATTATTAAATATTTAGCATTAATTTATATTTTTATTATATTTTTATGATACCACTAATCATTTTATTAATTATAAAAGGAAAAAATAATTATAATATGACAACTAGAATTATTATCTAAAATAGTAAAATTATGTTCACAATACATATTTATAATTATACGATCATGTTTTGCATTTCAAAATATACATAGATACTAATATATAGGAAGTAGTTATTTAAAATATAAGTGTGTTTTTTTGTTAAGAAATTAAAATACATAGAAAATAAAAAAAGGTTTAAAAAAATTTGGGGTGAGGTTTGAACCTCGCACTTCAAGAGAGTGTTCCAAACTAAACAGTCCAGAACTACCATTATAGCAAGCAAATAAACTTGAAAATTTTCTATCAGTTTAAAGTTTATGTGGCCCTGAAAATTGTGAGGCCCTGTTCAATTGGTCTTTTTGAACACCCTATTGGACGGTCCTGTCTCCTTCACTAACTATCGTTCTCTCTTCTATTCAAGTTTGTATTTTTCTCATCTACTATATAATACTAAAACAGAAGTAGATTTTGTCACATGTTATTACCACATTAAACCATCTAGGATTTTGTCACATGTCATCACCACATTAAGCCACATATGATTTTGTCACATGTCATCACCACATTAAGCCACATAGGATTTTGCCACATGTCACGACCACAATTAGCCACATCGAATTTTGCATATATCTTATTTATTTTTAGTCAACTATTTCCATTTTTATTTTATTTAGTTTCTTATTTAAGAGAATGACATGAGATATAAAATATAAAAAAAACAGATTATGACATAAACAAAAAATAACTTTCTATATTTAACAGATATTATACTATTTGTGTGTTAGAACATGAAATTATATAGATTTTTTTTAATTCAAGTTATTTTTATACCAAGATATACATAATTGTTCATTTACTTTTTACATGTTAAATAGTTGGATGTTTTAAATATAGAAAAAATAATTTGATATTTATTAAGTAACACTTTTATTTATCTATTTATTTATTTGTGTTATCCCGTACAAGACACGGGCACTAAACTAGTAATATCATAAGTTATCTCTATTCGACATCAATTCACATTCTCTCTCCAATTAAGTTTATCAACGATATTTTGAGAGAAATTAAAAAAAATCCTTTTAAAACTTATGTATAATAATCAATCTCGTACAAAGAACTGGAACGAACGAACACCACAAGAGACTAAAATAAACCAGAAGAGACTAAAAATAAAATATATAAATGTAAGTAGAGGTGTCAAACTTGCTATCGGATCGGGTCACAACCGGTTCGGTTTGTAACGGGCCGGGTAAAAAAGGCTTGGTTAATAATCGATTTGTTTCGGGTCGGGTATCGATTGTTCGGGTTATAACGGGTTATCAGGTAACCTCGGTTCTCGTGTCATAACGGGTCAGTTTATTTCGGTTCTTGTTAGCTGTGTATAACGGGGCCGATGTGTCGGGCCGGCCACAATAAGCTCGGGTCGTGTCAAAACAAGCTCTTTTTTAGCAGTTTGTTTCGGGTCGAGTATGTTTGGATAGGGTATCAATTGTTCGGATTAATACGGGTTATCAAATAATCTCGGTTGGATTATAATTTAGTTTTGTTCTCGGGTCATTTGGGTTGGATTACTTCTGTTTTTAATGGCTTTAGATAGAGGCAGCAATTGGGATCGATGGGTCAATCAGGTTTGAGCCGGGTCAAGTTGTGTTCAAGTTGGATCGAAACTAGATTTGGTTAACTAATATCTTGATTTAGGTAGGAAAATTTGTAACATACTACATAAAACTACGTCTTATTTAAATAAACTACATAAAATCTCCTCTTATTTAATTTTTTTTTCACTTAACCATCTCTTATATTTTTTATTTTCATTTAACAACTCAAGGAGTACCAGAGTATGATCATCCGAGCTGAATGCATGGGAGGCTATGGGAGGAGAAAGGAAATTCATGTCCAATGGCATCGCCCCGATAGAGGATTGGTCAAGTGGAACTCTTACGGATCGGTCAAGCATGGTATTAGGGCAGCGGCTGCCGGAGATTTTTTAAGGGATGATGGCGGGCGTTGGTTGCATGGTGGGGTGCACAATATGAGGATATGCTCTGTCCCTCAAGCAGAGTTGTGGGGTATGATCATGGGTCTGAAGACTTGTTGGCGTTTGGGATACAAAAAGGTAGAATTTGAACTCGACTAGATGCTCATTGAGGGGATTATTCGGAAGCCGATTGCACGCACTCTCCGTCTCTCTAGTCTAGTAGACCACTGTCAGGGCTTCATTGGACGGAATTGGTCTATCCGACTCCGACATGTCTTCCATTAGGCAAACACGTTGGTCAATTATCCAATTTTGCGTTTAATTTCCCTTTTTGTTTGCATTATCTTTCCGAGGCTCCGAGCCACCCACATGTGTGTTGTGTATATTGTTTAATGAAATAAAGAGTGTGGCCTTTCCCCGAACAATCCCCTTCTATGTTTTTCTTCTCAATAAAAGTGCTCTTGCGCGGAAAGAGGAACCGATTCTACTTGTCTAATTGGTAGTAGGGTGGGAGAGGAACCGATGCAAATCTTCTTTTCCGGAGCATGTCCCCTCCTTGACCTTGATTCCTATTCGTCCACGTGGTTCAGAGATTTTAGAAATTAAGGGCTTGTTTGGTATCTCTAGGAATTATTTCCGGTAACGGAATGATTTCGAATTAATCAAAAACTATGTTTATTTAGAAGTCTTTTTACACGTGAAACTAACCTAATCATTTCCATTTCCATTCCTTCCCTTTAACCGATTTAATTCCGTTTTCATTCCATCACTCCAACCAAACGGACACTAAATGAAAACCGGCCCATAATGTATTCCAATTTGTTAGGGTTTTTTGTACAGTTTATAGTTGTTTCCAATTCGTTAGTTTTTCTATAAAGTTTAGGGATGTTCCTAGTTTCCACTTTCTGTTTATTTAGTTTCGATGTCCGCTTTGTATAGTTTATTTGAGTTTAAGCCTCAGTTTATACATGTTGATAGATGCACGTTCACTTATGAGCTTCAATTTACGCTAGATGATTTGTAAGCAGCTTTGGGGTAATGTCTACTGTAAATCGATTTTTTTAAAATTAATATCAGTTTTGAAGTGATTTCTAAAATTATGAAATGCAGAATTTATGTAACTTGAGCCTCAGTTTATCAAAAAAAAAAAAAAAGAATTTCTGAATTGTTGAATTTGAATTTTGCTGTAAACTGAGTCAAAACCAAGCATGTTTTCAGAATATTGTTTTGCTAACTTTAAATCCAAATAACATGATTTTAAATCATGACAAAATGAAGTAGCATTTCTTTAGTTTTAATACGCTAAGCTTGTATCGATTACTCTTGGCAGCAAAAACTTTATTGACAATTACAACATGGGGTGACAAAAGTTTCTTCCATAAACATTTGGATATTTCTAAATTTCTGATTTAAGATCTCATCATATTTTGAAGCCATTTCAATGGTGCAAATGTCACGGACCGCTTTTCCGTGACGATGCCAAGACCGGCAAGACAAGACGACTTGTCAAGGGACGTCATTAAGGCACAATTTGACAAGGTCAAGAAATGGCATGGGAAGAAGGCCAAACGATATGCTAGACGAAGATCTTATCAAGATGGCACACCGGAAAGACAAGGAGTATTCCGGAAAGATCCGGGACGATCAAGAAGGATCCGGAATGCTCAAGAGGAATCCGGAACACGGCGGAACGTTCCGGAAGATGGTAGAATATTCCGGAAGGCTACGAAATATTCCGGAAGATGTCGGAATCATCCGGAAGGATCCGGAAGATACCGGAAGGATCGAGACAAGTCTAGAAACTTGCAGAAGTCTCTAGACTCATATAGAAGTTGGCGGGACAATCCGGATGGAGGCGGATTTCCCCGGAAGATGGCGGATACTTCTAGAACTCGAAAGATCCTTGAAGACTTAGCTAGAGTCTTAGGGAAAGTTCTAGAGTCCTTAGGATAAGATCAAGTTAGGAAGGATCCGGAATGGCCTAGGATAGATAGATTCCGGAACCTTCCCGGAGAGGAGGTGGCCAAGGCTATAAATAGGGGAGGCTACCCCTCATTTCCATCATCCAAGTTCCAAGCTCTCATCCAAGCATTGTAAAGCTCTCCTATAATACAAAGCTTTCTTTCCCACACAAAGCCTTCAAAGTTCTCTTAGCCATCAATCTTAAGTTCTTTCGTTGGCAACATCGGGAATAGGCTGATCTTAGCACGACAAGGGGTCGAGACAAGCTAAGAGCCGCACGGTTTGGAGTTAGGGAAACTCAGCCCGTGACAAGTGGTATCAGAGCAAACAACGTTCCAAAGGGAGGTTTCGATGGCTAGCCAAGGAGGTGTGTCGGAAGTCGTTGATGTGAGCAAGAAAGGCAAGAAGGGCGCAAGGGATGCATCAAGGGACGTGGTGTCAAGCACGGAGGCTAGGCTGGAAAAAAGTCGAGTTGGCCGTGGGCGAGATGCGGGACTCCATCTTCGACGCCAACAAGCGGGTTGATGACGTCGAATCCACGATGGAGTCCTCTATTGAGGAACTCAAGGGGGAGTTCCAAGGGGCCATGAACGTGTCCCACAAGACCCTTGCCGCAGAACATGAAATTCTCAAAGCCAAGTTTGAGGCGCTGACCGACAAGCTGGAGACGGTCATAAGGGAGTTGGCGGCATGCAAGACAGCTATGGGGGCTGGCCTTGTCGGAGTTGCCCCACTGCAGAAAGTGGACGCACCCAAACCAACGACGTTCAAGGGAAGTCGTTCCGCCAAAGATGTAGAGAACTTCTTGTGGGGCATGGAACAATACTTCCGCGTCACGGGGATCGCGGATGAGGAAAAGAAGGTAAGTACCGCTTCTCTATACCTCGGTGATATAGCTTTATTATGGTGGCGTAGAAGGACTTGTGAAAGGACTGGAGGGACCCTGATCACCACCTGGGCCGAGTTCTCAGTAGAGCTCAAGAGACAATTCTACCCCATCTATGCCGACGATGAAGCCCGGGCCAAGCTTCGTAGGCTCACTCAAAGAGGGACCGCCCGAGAGTACGTGAAGGAGTTCTCGGAGATAATGTTGGAAATCTCAGACATGAATGAGAAGGAAGCCTTCTTCCAATTCATGGATGGGCTCAAGCCATGGGTAAGACAAGAGCTTCACCGTCAAAAGGTTCAGACCCTTACCGAGGCCATGACCGAGGCGGATTCTCTCATCGAGTTCCGAAGTCATGAACAAAGTAATCCACGGAGGAGAAAGGGTAATAGTGGGGGTGAGGAGAAAGAATATGAGGCATTAGGGAGTGATGGCGAGCAGAACATGGATCGAAGAAGTTGGTCTCGCACGGGCGAGGAGGGTTCGTCAAAACCAAAGGAAAAGTTCAATAGGGGCCAGAGCGAGAAGACAGAACGACGCCGCTTGAGCTGCTTCTTATGTGGAGAGGAACATCTCGTAAGGAATTGTCCGACGAAAAACAAGCTTGCCTCTATTGTCTCGGTGGAACAAGAAGAACCCAGAAGGGAACCGCTAAGGCTCGGGGCAATTGTAAGGAGTACTCCTAAAGTGAGGCGGTTTAGATGCCTTAAGTGCGATGGTGATCACTTGAATCGGGACTGCCCACAAAAGGCAACAAGGGAAGAGTCGCCACCCGAGGAGGAGCCGGGTGAAAGGGTAGCAAGGCTCGGGGCCGTGAGGGCATGCCATGCTCCTAGATTAGCGGAGGAGTCTAGAGCATCTAGGGCATGTGAGGACGGCAAGCCACCTAGTGACACCAAAGAAGGCAAGGCTAGCCCGTTTCGGGAGGATACGCAACGGGAACCGTCAGGAGAAAAGGTTGGCATGTTGTGGGAGGAAACACAACACTCGCCTTCGGAAAACAATGCCTCTTTGGAGAAAGAGGTTGACACGGTGAAGGAAGACCTTGAGCATGGACTCGCAACGAGGACGTTGCGAAATCAAGTGGGGGAGAGTGTCACGGACCGCTTTTCCGTGACGATGCCAAGACCGGCAAGACAAGACGACTTGTCAAGGGACGTCATTAAGGCACAATTTGACAAGGTCAAGAAATGGCATGGGAAGAAGGCCAAACGATATGCTAGACGAAGATCTTATCAAGATGGCACACCGGAAAGACAAGGAGTATTCCGGAAAGATCCGGGACGATCAAGAAGGATCCGGAATGCTCAAGAGGAATCCGGAACACGGCGGAACGTTCCGGAAGATGGTAGAATATTCCGGAAGGCTACGAAATATTCCGGAAGATGTCGGAATCATCCGGAAGGATCCGGAAGATACCGGAAGGATCGAGACAAGTCTAGAAACTTGCAGAAGTCTCTAGACTCATATAGAAGTTGGCGGGACAATCCGGATGGAGGCGGATTTCCCCGGAAGATGGCGGATACTTCTAGAACTCGAAAGATCCTTGAAGACTTAGCTAGAGTCTTAGGGAAAGTTCTAGAGTCCTTAGGATAAGATCAAGTTAGGAAGGATCCGGAATGGCCTAGGATAGATAGATTCCGGAACCTTCCCGGAGAGGAGGTGGCCAAGGCTATAAATAGGGGAGGCTACCCCTCATTTCCATCATCCAAGTTCCAAGCTCTCATCCAAGCATTGTAAAGCTCTCCTATAATACAAAGCTTTCTTTCCCACACAAAGCCTTCAAAGTTCTCTTAGCCATCAATCTTAAGTTCTTTCGTTGGCAACATCGGGAATAGGCTGATCTTAGCACGACAAGGGGTCGAGACAAGCTAAGAGCCGCACGGTTTGGAGTTAGGGAAACTCAGCCCGTGACACAAACAACCACTTGATTCAGCCATCACATTCTCATCCTTGTCTCCTCCAAGCTTCGCAATATGATCAGCCATCACATTCTCATCATGAAAACGAATAATTATTTTCACGATGTTTTTTGTTTTAATTATGTTAGCATTTTGTTATAAATATTTTTTTATATTTTAGGATAGAGTATGCAATATCCATATATTTAAATACTTTTAAATAGTAAACCTAAACCCTCTAATTATATTTCATTATTAATATTTGTCCAGAAGGCCTTGAATGTACATGTGTTGATTAAGGAACAGACCTTTGGAACATTTGATTACTTTAACAGCTAAGAAGTAACGAAGAGTACCAAGGTCTTTGAGAGAGAATCTCGTTGTGACATGGTGAATGATATCCTCAATGGGACCTGGAGAAGAACCTGTGACAATAATATCGTCAACGTAGATTAGAAAGAACACACTTCCAGTTGAGTTTTTAAGGTGAAATAGAGAGGTGTCTGATGCCGAGTTTCGAAAGTCAAGAGATAGTAGGTGAGTACGAAGGGCTAGATACCACGCCCTTGGAGCCTGCTTGAGCCCATAAATGGCTTTGTGAAGGAGACAAACATGAGTGGGGAAGGTAGTGTCGATGAAGCCTGGTGGTTGGGACATGTATACTTGCTCAGTCAAGGAGCCCTGAAGAAAGGCATCGTTGACATCGAGTTGACGTAGTTGCCAGTGATTGATGACGGCAAGACTTAGGATGAGACGGACCGTGGCAGGCTTGATCACCGGGCTAAAGGTGTCACCATAGTCGACCCTAGGGCGCTGGTGAAACCCTTTAGCCACCAGGCGTGCTTTGTGACGCTCTATAGAGCCATCACTCTTGTACTTGGTTCGAAAGACCCATTTACAACCGACAATATTGGTAGCTTGAGAGGAAGGTACAAGCGTCCATGTATTGTTTGATATAAGTGCGTTATATTGTGTTTGCATTGCGGCACGCCAGATTGGGTTGGCTAGACTTGCTTGGTGGTTCGAGGCTCAGTGATTGGAGATAGGGAGGCAGTGAGATTTAGTTTGGCTATTGGTTTGTGAATGTTGTTCTGAGAGCGGGTGATGATGGTTCGATTAGGGTTAGGGTTGATGTGTGGTATTGATGAATGATCATTATGGTTCGTTGAGGAAGCCGAGGATGAAGGGGAGTTAAGGAGTGGTTGGTTAGGGTTATCAGAGTTGAGTGGAGAAGCAGTTTGTGTAGCAGGGATTGGTAGTGGGCCGTTGGGATGAAGCGGCAGGGAGATTGATGTGGTCATTGTGGGCTCAGAGTATGGATGGGCTTGTGGTGAGGAAAGACTAAGAAATGGAAATTGATCTTCAACAAACCTCATATGCCAAGACACATATAGCTTCTCCGTGGACGGGTCAAGGCAATAGTAGGCCGATTGTGTTGGTGAGTAACCCATGAACACGCACGGGATAGATTTCGGATCAAGCTTGTGACGTGTATATGGACGAAGCCATGGGTAGCATAGGGACCCAAAGCTCCGTAGGTTATTGTAGTTGGGTTCTTTACCAAAGAGTTTTTCAAATGGGCTTATGTTGCCAAGGGTTGGTGTTGGTAGACGATTGATCAAGTGGGTTGCAGTGGTAAGGGCATGAGTCCAATACCGACGGGGAAGTTGAGATTGAGAAAGCAAAGCGAGTACGGTCTCTACTAGATGCCGATGGCGTCTCTCAGCATACCCATTGTGCTCGGGAGTGTGTGGTGGGCTCGTTCGATTGGCAATGCCATGATGAGCTAGATAGGTTTTGAGACTAATGAACTCCCCCCATTATCCGAGAAAAGATTTAAGATGGATTTGTTAAAATGTTTTTCCACCAAACTTTTGAATCTAATGAATACTTCTTTTGTGTCCGATTTTTTTTGGAGAGGATAGAGCCAAACATACTTAGAGAGAAATGATCCACAAAAATGATATAGTACTTGTAGTTGTCATAGGAATGTATTGGAGATGTCCATACATCCGAATAGATTACTTCAAGTGGTGTAGTAGTGACAAGAGTTGAAGTTGAGAAGGATAACTTGTGACTCTTATTAGTTTGGCAAGGATTACAAGAATCAAAAAAGTGCGGAAGCTTTAATTTAGTAGATAGAAAATTAAAAATCTTGGTCGATGGATGACCAAGTTTGTGATGCCAAACTGAGGAGGAGAATGTGGATGTGAGCACAAGTGGGCGTTGTTGAGGTGAGATTGGGATCTCATAGAGACCATTCCTAGCTGTGCCGTCCAGGAGGGTTTGCTTGGTGTGTAGATCCTTAACACAAAATGAGGAGGGTGAGAACTCAATAAAGGCATGATTATCATAACATAACTTATGTATAGATATAATGTTACGATGCATATGAGGGACATGAAGCACATTATTGAGATGTAACTGTTTAGAGGGTGAGTGAAGATTGGTTGTGCCAATATGTGAGATTGTTAAACCTGAGCCATCTCCAATTGTTATCTCATCCGAGCCGTCATAGGGATAGTGCATGGAGAGATTTTGGAGGTCAGCGGTGACATGGTGCGTAGCACTGGTGTCAAGGAGCCAGTTGTCGGTTGGAGTAGGGAGAATGGAAGATGTGTTCACTTGAGGAGTGAGCGCTTGAGTGGTGTTGTTCCTTGGTTGACGGGGTGGTAGACGAACGTTTGGGTGGAGGCGCTGGAATGTAGAGCATTGGGATAGAGAGTGGCCAACAACATCACACCATTGGCATTTGCCAAGATAAGGCTTTGAGGGAGGGCGAGATGTGTTGGTAGGCGAGGATGTGGTGTTGTTTGGGGTGCGGGAGGATGTTCTTGTTGTGGGGTTGGCAACCGCAGGGAAGTTGGAAGGGTTAGGTCTATGGCGTAGGGATAGTTCCTTGTTGATTAGTTTTTCCATGAGTTCAGTGAATGTAATAGGGGAGTCTCGGGCGTGAACAACATCAATAACCGATTGTGTAACGCCCGAAAATTTATTCCGGACTTGGAACACTTTGTAGTTATCCCGTACTCCCGAGATGCCGAGAGCCGGGATTTATTCCTAAGAAAATCCCGAGCCGACTCGTCGTTTTTCCTCTTTTTCTGCGTTCCGACCCTTCGTTCCGAGTTAAAAATAACAAAGGGTCATTTCCGACCCCTCGGTCCGTGGGGAGGGACAAGAGGTCAACTGACCCCTTGGTCCCCTCACCCCTTTTCAGCCTTGTGTCCCATCTCTCTCTCTCCTCTCTTCTCTTTCACGTTCTTTTCCTCCATCACTCTCTTCTCTTCTCTTCTCTTCTTCCATGGTTGATTGAGGAACTGCATGTGTGGACTGCAGTAGGAGAACTTCAGATCTGGTGTGGTAAGTCCATTTCCTCCCTTCCTTCCTTCCTCTCCATGGCTGCTCACCCCTTTCTTCTTCCCTCCTTCATCCATGGCCATGGATGAAGCTTTGAGAGGTTTTCGCTCAAGTCCTTTGCATGCTTGTGTTCTTAGCTCGATTAGGTCGAGGAGAGGTGCCTAAGACCAGTGATGGGTGTTTGGAGAAGATCCAGCAAGAGAAGAAGGACTTTGGAGCCAAGGATCCACGAGCCAAGGATCTACGACTTAATAATATAAAGATAATAAACTAGACTTGTGTGTTTTATGTTATGTGCTATGTATGTGTTTGTGTCTTCACCGCTTTTCTAATGCTTAGAATATGAGCTAACGGTTTAAACCGTTTGTGTAGATAACTTGCAGGTTAGGGATGCCGCCGAGTGAGGCGGAGGAGTGGACAGCCGGGGTCTCCGTACATTATAGGACGGGGACGTTTTTTAGTCATGTTTCATATTGTTGTTCATGGATGTTGTCGTACGTTTAGACTTCGTATCAGGTTATGTTGTTTTGAGGACTCGGCTGAGTTTTCACGTTGTATTCTTACCTTTCAGTGTCTCGCATACATTATAAACTTTTTCGAGTTTTGCCTTTATTTGTGCCTTGTTGGAAGGTCCGGTGAAATTCTTGTCAAGCTAAGGGTCGGGAACCATTGTGAGGTCTCGCCCGTAGCATCCCGAGTCCCGCAAATTTGGGGTGTTACAAAAGTGGTATCAGAGCCCTAGGTTGACAACAATGGCACTCGCAATCTTTTAAAGGACGGATGAGGTATAAAACAGAACCCACACGGGTTCTGACTTTTCGTTTTCAAAATCATGTGCATGAGTCGGGTTTGGGTTAGAATGTACGGGACCACCACTTCTTCCGAAAACCTCGGCGACGTAGATCTCTGGATTAGAAATAGGTATATATAGTTATATATATATGACCTCAGGATGTTTGTGGATTTGTATGTACCTAGCTACGTATGTGGCCTTAGGATGTTTGGGCTTGTATGCCTTGGATGTATTTTGTGATTATGCTTACCTTACACTTTTAGAAGTATTATCATACGAGATCATAATAGCACCTATGTATTTATACATAAGTAAACGCCATACGCTATTAGATGGCACGTACGAGAGCTACCGCTTACGTAGGACCCGCCAGGGGTAGACCCCCTCTTTCTCCTACCGTCCCGATATAGGGACGAGTAGGAAAACCTCCAGGCGCGAGAGGTCGGGGACGTATCCCCATTGCGGACCCGCCAGTTGTGGATCCACCAGCAGTTGAGGTTCCCGTAGAAGACGTCGCAGAGAGCATCGTTCCTGATGTTGGGGATAGGACCGTTGGGAGGTCCGGGCGTAGAGTTCTTCATCTGCCAGGACCAGGGGAGCGTCCATTGGAGCTACCGTGTTGAGGACTACGTACTACGAGAACATTAGAGATAACAAACTTGAGTTCTTCAAGAAGACGCGTGGACAACTAAAGAGGTAAATCGAGGAGGGGATGGGTGCATTCTAACAAGGTTAAAGGCGGTGTTCCATCACGAGAAGTGAAACTTTCCTTAGACGCTCCTAAGCTTTGGAGTCAAGATGAGAAACGTGATCGAACCAAGTGTGAAAGATGTAAGATACCGTAAGTTAAGCTTACGAGGTACCGTTAAGTGAAGAGACATTACGAGAGTTATGAGAAGAATGGCAAGGTGGGGATTTACGCGGAGTTGACCGGCTTCTGCTATGACGATAAGGCGAAGAATCGCCAAAAAGGATGGAGTAGGTATAAATGATGATCCTAAGAAGATGAGAGCAACACGTGATGCGAACTAACGTTAGAGATTTTGAGAAGACACACTTACAAGATATCATGAAGTGCGGTTAAGCCTTTGAAGGCGAGTCATGTGACTCAACAACGCCGAGAAGGGTATATTTACCTCGCTGAAGGGAAAAGGAAGTGCGGAATGAAGAATGAGCTAACGGAGTTTAAGGTACCCCGAGAGGGTAGCCTTCATGAGAATGGAAACATGGAAGCACATAAGAATAGCAAGTCATTGACATGTGAGAAGGTCAGTTATTAGCTAATTGGTGACAACGGAGAACGCGCATGTGCGAGTGGTCGATGGATGAGTGTGAGGGAGAGTAACCAGGCTTTGGAATCCTAAAGGAACGGTAACAAGAGCTTAGATTATATCTTAAACTCTTGTTTTGAAGTTGTTATGGAGAACACCAGTTTGCGGGAAGAGAGACGGTTATCCCCATTTGTACATTGACTACAATGAGCCGAACAATATTACAATGAAGAACAAGTACCGTCTTACCACGTGTAGATGATCTACTCGACCGGTTGCAAGGGTCGGTGGTCTCTTCTAAAATCGAGTTAAGGTTGATTGTCACCAATTGAGAAGTCGAGATTGGGGTAGTGCAAACATCGCATACTGGACAAACCATGGTCACTACGAGTTGTAGTGATTCCATATGGGCTTACTAATGCCCGAATAGGACACTCTGGTCTACTCTCGAAGAAGAGAGAAGTTGTATGACCAGTTGTCTCGGGATGACAACCCCGAAGGATGTGGAAGAAGTTGCAAGTTTCTTGGATGAGTTGATCATTACCGGATTGTGGGAAGATTCTCCAAGTAACACCATCTATGGCTAACCTACTCCAGATGACGATGAAGTATTGAGTGGGACAAAAATGGACAATGGAGTCGTCGGGAGTTAAGAGGATATTCATTGGTGCAACTGTTCTGAAATTGCCTCGAGGTACGATCGGTTTGAAGTGTACAAGCGATTCTTCAAGACATGGTCTTGACTGAGTATCGAGAGATGATGTAAAAGTTATAGCATACATGTCTCGTTAGTAGAGGTAGTGTGAAGCAAAGTACTTCCTTCATTACTTAGAACTTGCAACAAGAATTGAGGAACAGTAACATTGAAGTTTGGTTTGACAAGAACCAAAGCCAACGGTGTAATTGGAAGTTCGATCTTCTTTGTTAGAGACAAGCAAAGAAGAAACATAATGAAAATGTTGTAGTGAGGAAGACCCGAGGAAGAAGTTGAGTTCCCGATACATAGGACCTTTTTGAGATCTTAGCGCAAGTTGGGAAAGTGTTTTACCGATTGGCATGGCCGCCGAGAGTAAAGGGTGTTCACCCGGCGTTTCAAGTGTATCAATCGAGAGAGGAGGACGTGTCGAAGATGGCATTTAGGACGAGACACGGCCATTATGAGTTGTTGTGATGTCATTTGGGCTCATGAATGCACCCACCGTCTTCACGAAGTTGATGAACGACATCTTCATCGACTTCTTGGACCAGTTCGTGGTAGTGTTTATAGACGACATCTTAGTCTACTCCCGGAGTAGAGAGAGCATGAGGAAAACCTGAGGACGATGCTTCGAGTCCTCCAGGATAGAGAGCTTTACGCTAAGCTCTCTAAGTGCGAGTTTTAGATGTCCGAGGTGGAACTTCTTGGTCATATAGTTTCCGCCGAGGGTGTCATGGTTGACCCGGAGAAGATAGAGTTTGTTTCCTCATGACCGCCTCCTAGGACGGTCAAGGAAGTGCGCAATTTCTTAGGCTTAGCGGGATACTACCTCCATTTTTGTTGAGGTTTTCTCCGTGATTGCACGACCGCTCACTTCCTTGCTGAGGAAGTCTACCAGGTTCGTTTGGTCCGAGCCATGTCAGCACAATTTCGAGGAGCTGAAGAGAAGGTTGACCTCCGCTCCTGTTTTAGCCCAGCCTGAGGGCATGGAGGTTTTTGTAGTCTATAGTGACGCCTCCAAGCTAGGATTGGAGTGCGTTTTGATGCAAAGAGGTAAGGTTATTGCGTACGCTTCTCGGCAACTGAAGCCGTACGAGGAGAATTACCCTACCCAGGATCTGGAGCTAGCGGCAGTGATTCATGCCCTGCAGATCTGGCGACATTACTCGTGCGAGGATACGTGTCAGATCTTCACAGACCATAAGAGTTTGAAGTATCTATTCACTCAGCGGGAGTTGAATAACCGCCAGAGGAGGTGGCTGGAGCTCATTAAGGACATTGACTTGGAGATTTTATACCAATCCGGGAAGGCGAACGTAGTCGCCGATGCCTTGAGTAGGAGGACACCTCGGGAGGAGGTGATAGCTCGGCTTACGGTTCAGCCTCAGCTGCAGAGGGATTTGGTGGGTTTGGAGTTGGATATCCGGTTCCTGGGTACGGACAGTTGTTTGTCCGAGTTGGAGGTACTACCTGACCTGTCCGGAGAGATCCTGATGAAGCAGGAGAGATGTCCCATTTTGATGAGGATCCGGGACAGGATGTCCCTAGGAGAGGCGCCGTAGTTTGTCATGGGAGCAGACGGGCGATTGAGACGCCAGGACGTACTTGTGTACCGTCAGACCAGGAGTTGAGAGAGCGGATTTTGCATGGGGCACATTCCGCACCTTACTCGGTGCACCCAGGCACGAGTAAGATGTACCAGGATATTAGGAGATTTTATTGGTGGGGCGGGCTCAAGCCCGATGTAGCTAGATATGTGGCCCAATGCGCGATCTGCTAGCAGGTCAAGATCGAGCACCAGAGACGGAGGAGAACTTCACCCACCGCCCACGCTACAGTGGAAGTGGGAGGACATATCCACAACTGTTTGATTGTGAGATTACATGGAATACTGAGGACCATCATCTCGGACAGGGACGGGGGTTTTACCTCGAGGTGCTGGCACGCGTCAATCGGGATGGCACCGTATGAGGCATTGTATGGACGGAGATGCCGTACTCCCTTATGTTGGGACGAGCGGGGGAGTTTGAGCGTTGTAGCTCCAGATAAGGTACGGAACGACGTGGCTAGAGTTGCTTTGATCCGAGAGATGATGTTGACCGCGCAGAGCCGTCAGAGGTCGTATGTGGATAGGAGGTGTAGACCTCTCGAGTTCAGGGTAGGAGCTCAGGTGTGGTTCAGGGTATCACCGACGCGGGGCATCAGGCGATTCGGCATTAAGGGAGAGTTAAGCCCCGATATGTCGGTCCATTCGAGATCTTGGAGAGATTCGGTGAGGTGGTATACCGGTTAGCATTGCCACCTTGGTTAGAGGGTATGCATCCGGTATTTCATGTCTCTCAGTTGAGAGAGTACATACATGACCCGAGACACATCATCAGTCACGAGGACCTAATGGTCGAGCCGGACCATGCATTTGTAGAGCATCCTATAGCAGTTTTAGAGCGGAGTACTAGGCACCTTCGATCGGAGGAGATACCGATGCTGAGAGTACAGTGGTCGAGGCGAGGAGCCGTTGAGGCTACATAGGAGACGGAGGATAGTATCCGGAGGAACTATCCTGAGTTTTTACGCAGTTTTAGCGACATCGATAGGACCGTCGGGTTAGTCCCGAGACCTTCCTTGTTTGCTTTATATGTTATGTGAATTTTGTATGAGTTATGAGTACCTTGCGAGGTCTGATGTGATGCGATCCGTAGACTTGGATTAGAACCGGTAGTGTACATTTACTGAGTTCCACGGGGTTACGAGACGGGTTGGTTGGAGAGTGTTGGTTTAGCAAGTTTCGGGACGAAACTTGTTTTTAGGGGGGGTTAGTTGTAACGCCCAATAATTTATTCCGGACTTGGAACACTTTGTAGTTATCCTTAATCCTGAGATGCCGAGAGCCGGGATTTATTCCTAAGAAAATCCCGAGCCGACTCGTCGTTTTTCCTCTTTTTCCGCGTTCCGACCATTCGTTCCGAGTTAAAAATAACAAAGGGTCATTTCCGACCCCTCGGTCCATGGGGAGGGACAAGAGGTCAGCTGACCCCTTGGTCCCCTCACCCCTTTTCAGCCTTGTGTCCCATCTCTCTCTCTCCTCTCTTCTCTTTCACGTTCTTTTCCTCCATCACTCTCTTCTCTTCTCTTCTCTTCTTCCATGGTTGATTGAGGAGGTGCATGTGTGGATTGCAGTAGGAGAACTTCAGATCTGGTGTGGTAAGTCCCTTTCCTCCCTTCCTTCCTTCCTCTCCATGGCTGCTCACCCCTTTCTTCTTCCCTCCTTCATCCATGGCCATGGATGAAGCTTTGAGAGGTTTTCACTCAAGTCCTTTGCATGCTTGTGTTCTTAGCTCGATTAGGTCGAGGAGAGGTGCCTAAGACCAGTGATGGGTGTTTGGAGAAGATCCAGCAAGAGAAGAAGGACTTTGGAGCCAAGGATCCACGATCGAAGGTGAAGAAGACGACGTTCTGCAGCACGACCGCGGGGGCGGATCATCACGGCCGCAGGAGCGGCACAGCACCGCCGCGGGTGCGGCTCAGCATGGCCGCGAGAGCGGAGGCAGGCTCACGGCTCAGCACAGCCGCGGGCACGGCTCGACACCACCGCGGGGGCGGTTCCGGGGCTCCAGGACACGACGGCCGCGGGGCGGCTCCCTTCTGCCGCGGTGCGGCCTGCAGCTCAGCTGGGGCGGCCTCTGGTTCCGCAAGGGCGGCTCCTGCTCCACCGGGGCGCCAGCTTGACTCCACGACTGCGTTTCTGCAACATTAGGCTTCTCCTCTCCTTTCCTTTTCGTTCCTTCCTTAGTATTGTTGTTGAACCATGTTAGTAGCATGCTTAGGATGGCCTAGAGTAGCTTGATGATGCCACTTAGTGGTTGTGAACCTAGGAGCCCTTAAGGCTCAATATAGTTGATGGATATGAGCATGTGAGTATGTTTGATCTTCTAGGCTAGCTTGTGCCTCTTTGGTTGAGGATTTATATCTTGTGGATTTATGAATTGTTGTGGGTTGTTTCATGTGTGGAGAGTGTGTGGTGAGTACTTGAGACCTAGGATGCATTCCTAGTTTGAGGGTTTGGTGATCTTGCATAGATCACTAAGAGTGAAGTCTAAGACTTCTTGAGAGTGAGTATGTATTGATATGCATATCTCTTGTGAGCAAGTTGTGGGTTTCCTCCTTAAGGGAAGCAAGAGTGTGGTGACTTGGGTTTTGTGACGAGGTAAGTCTCCGGACTTACTTAGCTCGTATTTTATGTATTAGCATTGATGTGTGATTGGTGGTGTGTGTTTATGTTATGTTATAACAATAAACCGGTAATTAGGACCACCGACCTTTTATGTGTATGTTGGCCCAAGTGTATGATAACGGGCGGTGACATCACTGCCTACGACCGAGTGAGTCTAGTGTCACAAACCGAAGTTGAATTAGAACGGGATACGACTTAATAATATAAAGATAATAAACTGGACTTGTTTGTTTTATGTTATGTGCTATGTATGTGTTTGTGTCTTCACCGTTTTTCTAATTCTTAGAATATGAGCTAACGGTTTTAAACCGTTTGTGTAGATAACTTGTAGGTTAGGGATGCCGCCGAGTGAGGTGGAGGAGTGGACAGCCGGGGTCTCCGTACATTATAGGACGGGGACGTTTTAGAGTCATGTTTCATATTGTTGTTCATGGATGTTGTCATACGTTTAGACTTCGTATCAAGTTATGTTATTTTGAGGACTCGGATGAGTTTCCACGTTGTATTCTTACCTTTCAGTGTCTCGCATACATTTTAAACGTTTTCGAGTTTTGCCTTTATTTGTGCCTTGTTGGAAGGTCCGGTGAAATTGTTGTCAGGCTAAGGGTCGGGACCCATTGTGAGGTCTCGCCCGTAGCATCCCGAGTCTCGCGGATTTGGGGTGTTACAGATTGGTAGTCCGAATCTAGGCCATCTAGGATCCGATCTGTGATGTCTTCTGCATCCATTGGTTTGTCCAGCATGGCAAGGTCATTGACGACCCTTTAGATCGACTTTAGGTAGGTGATGACTGAGGAGGTGCCCTTGGTGATATGCCGAAGTTGGTCCTTCAGTTGCTTGATATGTCCACGTGTGGGGTTAGCAAACGTTTTGGCAAGGATCTCCCATGCAGTTTTGGAGGTAGCAGCGTTTTTCACAAGATGGGTGAGTGAAGGCGAGATTGTGCCAACTATGGCCCCGAAGATAAGCTTGTCTTGACGGAGCCAAGATATGAGGCAGGGTTGGCAGTGGTGACACCGGCAGTAGTGATGGTGTCGACTGCGGCTGAGTGCGAGCCATCTATGAACTTGAAGAGACCATATCCGACAAGGATGACTTCAAGTTGGAGTTTCCAGGAGAGGTAGTTCGTTGCACTTAGTTTGGTAGCATTTGGAAACGTGACGACCACAAATGGTGTGGTTGAGTCAAGCTCATTTGGGATGATTGTGGTAGGTGAAGCTAGAGGTGTCAAACGGGGCCAACAGGTCGGGTTTGGGTCGGGTCCTAACAACCTCGGGTTGAAACGGGTCGGGTAAAAAAAGGCTTGTTTATTAATCGGGTCGGGTCGGTTTGGGTCAAGTATCATTTGTTCGGGTTGAAACGAGTTATCGGGTAGTCTCGGTTCCCGGGTCGTAACGGGACGGGTCGGAATCGGGTCGGTTATAACAGGAACGGGTTGAAACGGGTCGGGTTATAACAAGCTCACATTTTTATCGGTTTGTTTCGGGTCGGGTATTAATTATTGGGTTAATACGGGTCAATCGGGTTGGAATCGGGTCATTTTTATGTTTGGGTTGGGTCGAAACCAGATCGGTTTGCGTAACATCTTGATTCGGGTCAATTTATGTTCGGGTTCGGTCAAAACCAGATCGGTTTGCGTAACATCTTGATTCAGGTCAATTTATATTCGGGGTTGTGTAATTTATTCTAAAATTTATACGAAGATATTAATTTGATAAAAGATGAAATAAAAGTTGTGTTGTTTACTTGTTTTAGATTTTTGATGGTGTATTAGTGTTCATTTTATTTTTAAAAATGTAATAGTAAATCAAAGACATGTGTAATAAATAATAATAACAATAATGAATTGCCGAATGAGATAATAATCCGTGGAATGCAATCGATCTATTTGATCCATATTCGAAAATATGGTATCTAAAAACGACTTTAGTCGGATCGGATAATTATCCACATAAATGTTTGATTGAATATGAATTTAACCCGATCTATTTGATTGAATATGAATTTAACCTGATATGGATATCCGTTTGATCAAAATATCTAATCTGACCGACTAATCAATCCATTTGATCCATATATGCTTTTCCTATTGTGTTTGTAATAAAATGTAAAATAAAATCTATCATCTTTTGCTGAATCGGATAATAATCCGTGGAATTCGGTCGATCTATTTGATCCATATTCGAAAATATGGTATCTAAAAACGACTTTAGTCGGATCGTGGTAATTATCCACATAGATGTTTAATCAATTGATCGGAATTGTTTTAGCCCGATCTGTTTGATTACATATGAATTTAACCGGATATGGATATCCGACTGCTCCGTTTGATCAAAATATCTAATATGACCGACTAATCAATCCATTTGATCCATATATGCTGTTCCTATTTTGATTGTTATAAAATGTAAAATAAAACCTATCATCTTTTGCCGAACCGGATAATAATCCGTGGAATTCGGTCGTTCTATTTGATCCATATTCGAAAATATGGTATCTAAAAACGACTTTAGTCGGATCGGGTAATTATCCACATAGATGTTTAATTAATTGATCGGAATGGTTTTAGCCCGATCTGTTTGATTGCATATGAATTTAACCGGATATGGATATCCGACTGACCCGTTTGATCAAAAATATCTAATCTAACCGACTAATCAATCCATTTGATCCATATATGTTTTTCCTATTTTGTTTGTTATAAAATGTAAAATAAAATCTATCATCTTTTTCCGGATCGGATAATAATTCGTGGAATTCGGTCGATCTATTTGATCCATATTCCAAAATATGGTATCTAAAAATGAGTTTAGTCGGATCGGGTAATTATCCACATAGATATTTAATCAATTGATCGGAATGGTTTTAGCCCGATCTGTTTGATTACATATGAATTTAACCAGATATGGATATCCGACTGATCCGTTTGATCAAAATATCTAATATGACCGACTAATCAATCCATTTGATCCATATATGCTTTTCCTATTTTGATTGTTATAAAATGTAAAATAAAACCTATCATCTTTTGCCGAACCGGATAATAATCCGTGGAATTCGGTCGTTCTATTTGATCCATATTCGAAAATATGGTATCTAAAAACGACTTTAGTCGGATCGTGGTAATTATCCACATAGATGTTTAATTAATTGATCGGAATTGTTTTAGCCCGATCTGTTTGATTACATATGAATTTAACCGGATATGGATATCCGACTGATCCGTTTGATCAAAATATCTAATATGACCGACTAATCAATCCATTTGATCCATATATGCTTTTCCTATTTTGATTGTTATAAAATGTAAAATAAAACCTATCATCTTTTGCCGAACCGGATAATAATCCGTGGAATTCGGTCGTTCTATTTGATCCATATTCGAAAATATGGTATCTAAAAACGACTTTAGTCGGATCGGGTAATTATCCACATAGATGTTTAATTAATTGATCGGAATGGTTTTAGCCCGATCTGTTTGATTGCATATGAATTTAACCGGATATGGATATCCGACTGACCCGTTTGATCAAAAATATCTAATCTAACCGACTAATCAATCCATTTGATCCAAATATGTTTTTCCTATTTTGTTTCTTATAAAATGTAAAATAAAATCTATCATCTTTTTCCGGATCGGATAATAATTCGTGGAATTCGGTCAATCTATTTGATCCATATTCCAAAATATGGTATCTAAAAATGAGTTTAGTCGGATCGGGTAATTATCCACATAGATATTTAATCAATTGATCGGAATGGTTTTAGCCCGATCTGTTTGATTGCATATGAATTTAACTTGATATGGATGATCCGTTTGATCAAAATATCTAATCTGACCGACTAATCAATCCATTTGATCCATATGGACCATATATGCTTTTTCTATTTTATTTGTTATAAAATGTAAAATAAAATCTATCATCTTTTGCCAGATCGGATAACAATCCGTGGAATTTGGTCGATCTATTTGATATATATTCTAAAATATGGTATCTAAAAACTATTTTAGTCGGATCGGATAATTATCCACATATATGCTTGGTCGGAGAATTATCCACATATATACTTTAGTCGGATCGGATAATTATCCACATATATGCTTGGACTATTGGGTTATTCGGGCCGGGTTACTTTGGGTCGGCTAACTTCGTGTCGGGTTACTTCGGGCTATCGGGTTACTTCGGGCTATCGGGTTACTTTGGGTTGGGTTATTTCGGGTCGGGTTGGTCGGGTCGGGTCTTTCGGGCTATCGGGTCATTCGGGTCATAAATTCCTTCGGGTTAAATCGGTTTCAAGCGGGTCGGTTTCGAGGATTCTCTTTTTCAAAATTTTCGGGGCCAGGTCGGGTTCGTCGGGTCGGGTTCACGGGTCGGGCAAACTTTTGACAGCTCTAGGTGAAGCCATAGGTGAGAGAGAAGAAAAAAAACGAGTGTTTTTAGGATCGTTCATTGCGGTGATACCATATAAGGATTTTGAATCGAATAATCTTATTGAATGAGTAATACATATATATACATCAAGAGATCCTAGCAAATGGTAAGAACATAATGAGAAGATGCAATAGAATAATACACATAAGGTAACTAGATAATATTCTAAGGTAGTGTAATATATAATTATTGTGTTGCCTTATCAACAACGACTTTGAATATATTTTTTTTATATATGACGAAAGATTTGAATTTGTTTTGTTAACAGTAACGAAACCTTGTTCTTGCAAGCTCTTAATAAAATTTTAAAATTAACGAAAGATTTGAAATTTATTCAAAAGTAACCCTGCGACAGTGCAGAGCGAAACCCTGCGAGTTGTCTTTCACTCTTCACGTGATTAATTCACGTCTCCTCTCTTCCAGATTCCCATCCATACATATACATACACAAGTTAACATCACCCTATGATCAATACAACTAATCCTAAGCTAAGGAAGGAAGAATCAAGCAAAGAGAAGAAGAACAAAGAATAGGAAGCTTACCACAGCTGTGGTTAGCTAAGGAGTTGATCACCAACAATCTTACTGGCTTCCAAGCACAGCAACACTCATCAAAATCATCATCATCATCAAAACCACAACAAATCTCTTCCAACACCAAGGAGAATCAAGAACACGATCAAAGGAGATGAAGGAGAAGCAAGAAGGACGTGAGGAAAGCTGGAACATGGAATGAAATGGAACCCTTGCTCAACAAGGTAAAACGAAGAAGTAAGGTGAAAGGTAAAGCACGGTCAAAGGAGTCAACAAAACCGGTTGTAGCCGCAAGAAACCACAGGGGCGGTTCCATGAGCCGAAGGGGCGGAAACCCGCAGGGGCGGCAGTCAGGCCTGCGGGTGCGGAAAGGCCAATCTCGGCTAAGGACCAAGACTCGGTCCGAAAGAAAAGGGCTCTCACATCTCACCCCCCTAAAAACAAGTTTTGTCCCGAAACTTGCAAAGTCCTGAAACCACTCGGACTCAAAAGCCGAGGTAAAACTCTCTATAACCTCAAACATAAGCATGGAGGAAATCATCAACTCCAGCAGCAAACTATACTATCCGGGGCCTCGAGGAAAACCATCTCTAGCCAAACCATAAACATATCACAAGGCATAGAGGAATGACATCTCTAGCCGTATCATATCCATAACAGAAAGGCATGGAGGAAGAACATCTCCAGCACTACTATGTCCATCAAAATAGCATGGAGGAAAGAACCATCTCCAACTAAACCTATCATATAACAATAGCATGGAGGAAAGAACCATCTCCACCTATAACAAGAATCATACTAGCACAACAAGATCTAATAAGATCATAATCACATCAAAGCTAGTATAAAATAAACACATCATAACATATAAGCATATAAGCAGATAAGACTCACCAAGCTAGTATTAAGATCTACTCGGTGATCCTACTGGTGCATCTAACTCAACATAGAACTCTGGATAGTTCCTCTAGATACTATCCTCAGTCTCCCATGTAGCCTCATCGGGTCCTCGTCTCGACCACTGTATCCTCACCATAGGAATGTCCTTCGAACGCAGGCGTCTCATACCTCGCTCTAGGACTGCAATAGGATGCTCAACAAACGTGTGGTCCGGCTCAACCACCAGATCATCATAACTCACGATGTGTCTCGGATCTGGTATGTACTCCCTCAGCTGAGACACATGAAATACAGGATGAACACCCTCTAATCTCGGAAGCAAGGCTAATCTGTAAGCTGCGCTCCCAACCCGATCCAAAATCTCGAACGGTCCGACATATCGGGGGCTCAACTTCCCCTTAATGCCAAATTGCCTAACACCTCGTGTCGGAGACACTCTCAGCCACACATGGGCTCCAACCCTGAACTCTAGAGGTCTACGCCTCCTATCAACATAAGACTTTTGACGGCTCTGCGCAGTCAGCATACGCTCGCGAATCAGTGCTACTCGAGCCATATCATCTTGAATCTGATCAGGTGCCAAACCACTAACACTTCTCTGCTCATCCCAGCATAACGGGGTACGACATCTTTGTCCATACAGTGCCTCATATGGGGCCATCCCAATAGATGCCTCTGCAAGTTTCGTCCCAAAACTTGCAGGGGCGGTTCCATGAGCCGCGGGGGCGGCAGTCAGGCCCGCGGGTGCAGAAACGCCAATCTCGGCCAAGCTAATCTCGGCTAAGGACCAAGACTCGGTCTGAAAGAAAAGGGCTCTCACAGTTGCCGCCCCTGCGGCTGGCTCTGTGTTCCGCCCCTGCGGCTTAGGGAACCTGTCCCTGCAGTTTCCTACGGCTGCAGCCGGTTTTGTTGACCGGTGGACCGCACTTTACTCTTTCTTCTCTTCCTCCTTAAGCTTCTTCTTGGGCTCGTGATCAAGGGTTCCATCTTCATTCCAACTATCTCACGAGCTTCTTCCTCTCTTTCTTCTCCTTGGAGTGTGTTCTTGTTTTCCTTAAGTTTGCAAGTGATTGTGGTGTTGCTTTGTTGAGGTTGATGTTGTGTGTTGTTGCTGAGCTTGGAAGCCATCTGAAGGAGTTGTGTTGATCATTTCCTCCTGCATAGAATCCCAACAGTGGTGAGCTTACTCATCTTTTCTTTTTTTCTTTCTTTCTTCTTCCTTTTCTCCTTCCTTAGCTTAGGATAGATCTCTTAGGTGTGTATTGATGTTGGAATGTGTATATATGTGTGTATGTATGGCTAATGGATCATGAAAACGTATTTTCATCACGTGAAGAACCGAAGAGGAAATCGGGGTTCACATTCTACAGCGTCGCCGCACCCGCGCCAGAGAGCCGCCGCCCCTGCGGCCACGGTCACCGCGCCTGCGCCTGCGTGTTGCCGCGCTTGCGCCTTCTGCCACTTCGCCCCTGCGTCTTTCCTGTTCCGCAGGTGCGTCTTGTACGGGATCTACTTAGAGTAGTATTGATCCTTTCCTTTCCTAGTATGAGCGGGTTAGTAGCATGCTAGGTATGTGTATGAGGATAGGATAATGATGATTATGTTATCAATATATGCCGGTTATGGCTTTGAGGTTTAGTAGATTATCGAGGTTTATAAGTTGGATATGATCCATATGGATGCGTTGGGTCTAGGTGTGACCCCTTTGATTGATAGGAGATTTGATATCTCTTTATGCCTTGTTATTAGGCAGTGTTGTCCTCCAGATTGGAGTTGATTGTGTTGAGAGTATTCCGAGATTGAGGTAAGTCCGTAGGACTTACTTAGGTACCATCCTTATATTGGATGTATGCATGAGTGGTGTGTGTTATATGCTTGATAGCATGCGATGTTGTTTATTACCGACCTATGATTTAGTGACTGCCCATTGTAGTGGTTGTGACAACCTTCCCTTTCATCCCGCTGAGGAGTTTGGGAGGTTCTTTGTAGTCAGGTCAGATCTGGTATACGGGATGGCTACTCCCCACTCCTTTATGGTATACGGGAGGGTGTTCCGGATCCACTCCAGCTGGCTATAGCACTCAGAGGCGAGGATTATATATATACCTCGTGTCACATATGTTCATATACATATATTTATACGATTTGAGTGTTGGACTTTATAAAGATAATTAACCGGGTAAATGTGTGACAGCATGATTATATGTTTATGATTCCTGAAGTGTGTTTGTGCTTATGTATTATCTTATATATGAATGGTTAGCTAACGGTTTTATACCGTGTTGTAGATACTTTGCAGGATAGGAGAGTTGTAGAGTGATTCAGATGGGGTGATCCGTTGAGGGCTCCGTACACTAGGTTTATGCGAAGGTTATGGGACATTTTGTATGTACAAATACATGTTTATTTTGTACTCAACGGTTCTTCTGTAAACCTTTTGATTTATATATTACAGTTTTATGTTTTGGTTTTAATATATCTGTGCCTTGTTGTAAGATCCAGTGAAGTTGTTGTCAGGCTAGGGTCAGCATCCATTGTGAGATCCTAGCCCAGTAGCGCCCCGAGTCCTACGGATTTGGGGTGTTACAATTGGGTCATACAATGGGCCGTATATTTGGGCTTATCCCTTTATTTGTTAGTTTATCTTTATTTTATTTTATTATTATCTTGCCCTCTACTCTTGTTATAAATACTTTGCCCGATCAGTGAAATAAACAAGCATTCAGTTCACAAATCTCTACATGGTATGAGAGCGTACAATCCCTAAACACGCTTCCGCATAAAGAAACCCTAAAACACAAACCCTAGCCGCGCCGTCATCACCGCTGCCGGTGATGGCGGCGGCGGCTATCCCGCCGACCAACTAGCGCCCTACAATCGAGTTCTACCATCGAAGAAAAGGAAAGAAGGAGGTCCATCAAGTCCTCACAAAACTTACCCTAGGACGCTAATCAACCTGCGTTTTAGGGCCCAAAACTTACCCTAGGATGCTAATCAACCTGCATTCAAGGACCCAAAACAAGGAGCAATGAAGGGAGGAGTTCCATCAAGTTCTGATATCATCCTTTCGCTCAGTCCTACCCTAGGACGCTAATCTACTTGCGTCCTAGGGCCCAAGACGAACCCTAGGACGCTAATCAACCTGCGTCTTAGGGCCCAAGACGAACCCTAGGACGGTAATAAACCCGCGTCCTAGGGCCCAAGACGAACCCTAGGACGCTAATCAACTTGCGTCCTGGGGCCCAAAACAAACCCTAGGACGTTAATCAATCTGCGTCCTAGGGCCCAAAACAAGGAGCAATGAAGGGAGGAGTTCCATCAAGTTCTCATATCATCCTTTCTTTCAGTCCTACCCTAGGACGCTAATCTACTTGGGTCCTAGGGCCCAAGACGAACCCTAGGACGCTAATCAACCTGCGTCCTAGGGCCCAAGACGAACCATAGGACGCTAATCAACCTGAATCCTAGGGCCCAAGACGAACCCTAGGACGCTAATCAACTTGCGTCCTAGGGCCCAAAACAAACCCTAGGACACTAATCAACCTGCATCCTAGGGTCCAAAACAAGGAGCAATGAAGGGAGGAGTTCCATCAAGTCCTCATATCATCCTTTCGCTCATATCTACCCTAGGACGCTAATCAACTTGCGTCATATGGCCCAAGAAGAACCCTAGGACGCTAATCAACATGTGTCCTAGGGCCCAAAACAAACCCTAGGATGCTAATCAACCTGCGTCCTAGGGCCCAAAACAAGGAGCAGTGAAGGGAGGAGGTCCATCAAGAGGTCCATCAAGTCATCATTTCATCTCTTCGAGTTTCTACTGTTCAAGCTTGGAGTTGTTGAATCACACCTCCAGCTTGAGGGGGAGTGTTAGATTATTGGGCCATACAATGGGTCGTATATTTGGGCTTATCCCTTTATTTGTTAGTTTATCTTTATTTTATTTTATTATTATCTTGCCCTCTACTCTTGTTGTAAATACTTTGTTCGATCAATGAAATAAACAAGCATTCAGTTCAGAAATCTATACAGTGGTTGTAATGGTCATGGGTGGTTTCCTGTTGATAACCGGTACAAAGACATTGTGAGAAGCAATGGTTACTTTCGGAATGGAAATGAGACTATGGACGGTTTGAATGAGCTTAACAAGGGTCCTAGACAAAGATCTCAAAGAGACGAAAGAGTTTTTTCCCCAATTCCCTTGGCAGTTAAGAGTCAGGTAATACCATCTAATGGAAACCTTGGTGATGAGAAAACAACCATATAATGAAATTTCGTAACAAATATATTTCTGTATTTTTGTTAATATTTTTGTTTGTATAATCCGTATACACAACGAAATTTTTAACAAATACCCGTGCAAGGTACGGGATATGAACTAGTTTTCTTATAAATAACGACGAAAGATCAAATTTTTTTTGAATAAAAAACATAATCTGATTTTGAAAAAAAAAAACGAATCTATAGTCGAATCTGAATAAAATATAACTATAACAAAATTTAATTAGTAACGCATCTGAATCAAAATAAATAAACTAAAAGAAGTAAACCAAAAAAAATTGAATAATTTTTGGGTGAAATTGGTAATTGTGTAGGTTTTTTTATCAAGGAAACAAAGTGTGTAGGCAAAATTTTATAGAAACACTAACTATGCACTTTTTATTTGTGAAGGGACCCAACGTTATACTCTGTTACCCAACTCTGTTACCCAACCTTGTTACCCAACCTTGTTACCCACCGTTATACTTTGTTACCCAAATTCACTTATGTTACCCAACTTTGTTTTTACCCTATTTTAATACCCAGCGTTCTACATCCAAATTCACTTTATGTTACCCAACTTCGTTGTTACCCGATTTTAATACCCAACGTTCTACATCCAAGTTCACTTATGTTACCCAACTTTGTTGTTACCCGACTTTAATACTCAGCGTTCTACATTCAAATTCACTTATGTTACCCAACTTCGTTGTTACCCAATTTTAATACCCAACGTTCTACATACAAATTCACTTATGTTACCTAACTTCGTTGTTACCCGATTTTAATACCCAATTTTATTGTCTTATTTTTATACAAGTGCACTTATGCTATGTTCATACAAACTAATATTTGTTAATATTATTATTGCCTAAGTAGTATATGAGTGCATTTATTCTATGTTCATAAAAATTAATAATATTTGTCCATATTCTACCATACGCATGCAATTAAATTTAAATTCTAATATTGAGATGAAGTCAAAATTTATTACGCTCTAACCCAAAATTTTGTTTTATGAAGCAACAACAAATTTCATTTAGATTATTGTTTAGATCATATATGAACAGCAGGATCAGATTGCATAATCTTAATACTCAAAACAGATTTCACTATTCAAACCGATTGTACACTGTAAAATTTACAACATGAAAGTTACATAAACTATATATAGCTACAACAAAGTAGATCACAATTCACTCAAAAAAGCTTCACAACAATTCTACCTCCGTCAAGTTTGTCTGTGCATGCAAGTTAATTCCCCTGGCTTCCAGATTTCTAGCAACAACTGCTCTCATTTCATCATCAAAACGTCTGAAAATAAAGAATAGTAATAGTTGCAATTCATATCAACAGGAATAGCCATTAATAATTTATCTAAATTTGATGTATTACAGTAAAGCATGCAGTACAGACTTTAAAATATATCTTTTAGTTTTTGTTCATTAATCATAATGGCTAGAGGGCTTTTCCATACACTAGATTTGAAGACAAACACGCAAGATGTATACTATAAAAATCACAAACTTTAAAGGAAGCTCCCTCCTAAAAAATAGGTCCACAATAGCACCCATACCACGCCATATAGAAGCAAATTCAACAGCGATGTACCTAAATTACACGATGCAGGATTGTTTTCAGAACTTAGGAGTGAAGCTATGAATCATAGGTGACATGCCAAATTCACAGCATAATCTAGACCATATCCTCCCCCAAAAATCACAGCACGTTTAGGAAGCTCCCCAAGGCTGAGAGCCTCATCAAAAGTTATTCCAAGTTCCTAAAATACAACAATGACGAAAAAGTCATGTATCCAATTAACAAGTCATGCCAACAATGAAAGCAATTAATAAGCACTTGATTGTCGTAGATGACTGGAATCTGTTATAGACAGAGCACTGAGCAATTCATTAAAAGGATAACTTCATCACACTTATACACAAAAGCTTGAAACTTATGCACTTATCAGATTCAACAGTGAACTTTATTAAATATTGTCACAAAAGCTTGACTCCATGACACCTGCAGCTTTTAATGTACAACTAGATTCAGAGTGCAGACAAGAATCTAGTTGAAAACATTGAGGTACCTTCTTCTTGATGTGATTTTGTCTTCATGACCCCAGAAATATCTCCTTTACTCTGAACTCTCATTTTCAATTTGCATGTGACTGAAGGATCTCATTTTTGTCACTCTCAATACGATATATTGCATTAAATATTTTTGGACAATCAATAAAATCAGTAACTGTATATTAGTTATGAAATGAAGAGGCAGAGCCATTAATTATGATCTACCTTCCCCGGAATATTTGGTCGCAGAGCTCTACTCCCAGTAGCAATTAGTATGTGTTTAGCTGTATATGACAGCTTGGTCCCGTCTAATTGAGTCACCTGAACTTCATTTGCACCAACTATTGTCCCCTCTCCTTCAAACAATTTAACTCCAGCACCTGACAACAACCGCTTGTAGATACCATTTAATCTGACTATCTCTTTAGTCTGTATCATATTACAAAAAATGACAAATTATGGTCTGAAGAAAGAAGAAAGTAGACCTTGCCGAAAATTAGCGAGGTGTGAGCTTCATATGAGTTCCAAGTTCCAACTAAACAAGACCAGAAAATTCAAGAATGCAATAAATAACAAGAAACATGATAATCATCATATTGCAGAATACAATGAGTCAGTCGAGCTGAACTGCCACAACATAGAGGGCAACATCCTAACCAATATATCTAGCAACAAAATCAGAGACTTCTACAACAGTATTTGGAAACCATATACCAACTCTAGCAGAGAAAGTTAGGACGAAACTATTCAGTTTTATCAGCTATATGTGAGTTACATGATACATGAAGAAAAGCTATCAACCTTCTTATGTAGAAGCTTTTTCCAGTTGAAGTCCACTCTTTCATTCACCTCCCATCCATAGTTCCTTGCATCCTATACAATACAACATAAAAGACTTAAGTTGAATAAGCATAACAAATCAAGACATTTTGAGAGATATCAGACATAAAAAGCAAAGTGAACAAAAACTGTAGCTCAAAACAATGATAGAAATACTCATAAAAGAAGCAAGAATGTTTTGCTTAAAAAAAGACATTTTTCAGTTCTGCAATAACAGCCATGGTAGGACTTCTAAAAGAGAAGGCAATCAAACCTACAAAAGCAAGAACTTAAATTATACCTCAATTTCACCACCTAAAGACGCTCCATAAACCACGATCTTTTTTGAAACACAGCCTCGAATAACACATCTAGACGCAAAGCAAAAGAGGTAAGATGCAGAAAAATCCATAATACTTGTTGCGTTTCTGATACAGTGATACAGATCTACAACAATAAACAGTGAGGGATGAGTTTTTTCCAGAACTTACGTTCCGCCTACTCCTCCAATAACTTCTGAGCTGATTGGATGAATCGGAATCTCACATATGACAACCTAGCACATGAATCGTGCATAAGATGCATAAAAGAAGTCTCAATCAACCGGATAAGTTGTAATAAAACTTCAAATTAAACCAAAAAAAAATCAAATCTCTATATTATACTTAGCTACTAGAACTACAGCTACGTATTTGTGAACTATCCTAGAAAAGAGGATTTTAGAGGCTAGGGTTTGGAGAGGAGTAACGAGACCTTAACGCCGAAGTTTGCGGCGAAGCGAGAAGCACGAACACCACCGCTGCCGGAACCAATGACGAACAAGAAGATGGATGTTCCTAAAAAGAAATCGCCAAATCGAAGAAGTGAGAGCCGAGAGAGAGAAGTGAGAAGAGTGAAGGAGAGGAGCGAAGAGAAATCGCCAAATCGCCACAAATATATCGCAAGCGCCCCGTTTGAGAGCAGAGAGAAGTTAGAGAGCGAAAAAAATTTAAAATAATAAAAAATTCTATTTATATTTATAGCTGTATAGTTAATACCCAATATTAATTCAACCCGCATACTTAGTACATCTAATAAAAAAGCGCATTTATAACTCATTTATCTCATAATTTTTTAAAAGTTAATTAAAGATTTGAAAATTTTTTAAACGTAGCGAAATATCTGTTTTTGAATAGAAAAGCGATTCTGATTTTTTTTTAAAAAACTAATACTCAAATCTGAATAAAGGAAAATTTATTAGTAACCAAACTGAATTAAAATAAATAAACTAAAAAATTAAAATAAAAAAAGGAATTTGGATAAATTTTTTTAAAAGTAACGAAATAATTGAATTCAAAAAATGTAAAAAAAAATAATTTAGTTATTTGCAAGCCGCTGAAACCCTTGTTCTTGCAAGCTGTTGAAACACTAGTTCTTGAAAAAAAATCACGGAAGTACGAAAAATTCAAGCAGATGGAGAAAATAAATGGGTTATTTGCTACAAATTTCACATATTCTCTCGAACTACAAATTACACACAACACATAAATCGTGAAACAAAAAAGGCATAGAGAAGATAAGGAGATTTGCGAATGATATCAAAATGAATGATAATCAAACGATTGATAGCCGAAATTCGAAGATTGAAAATTGGTACAAAAAAACAAATGATAGTAAGGGAATAACGACGTAGAGAATAACCTGAAAAAAAGATACGACGAAGCAACCTAGAAAATATCTTCAAATTTTCATAACACTAAAAAAGATGAAAAAAGATGATCAATATTGGAAAAGATAACCGAATGGAAGACATTGAGATATGATCTGTATATATAGTGTGATAAATAAAAAGTATAGGAAAAATTTAAGTTTTATCCTCCGCTAACGTAAAAGAGGAGTGGGTAGATCTTATTAACTTTTGTTGACGTTGATACTTTGTTTCAACGTACCGGACAAGTTTAAATAAATGTTTTTAAAAGATTTATTGGGAGAAAATTTATAAGATTATCATTTCAAGGAGTCATGCTGGAGACACTCCTCGCCTACTTAAAAAACTAGTTTATAACTCACATAAAAACGGATATCCTATTACACCAATTATCTCGATGATTAACATCAAAATGTTATTTTAAATATTTTTATATTGTGAGAATAAGTCTTTTAATATATATATATATATATATATATATATATATATATATATATATATATATATATATATATATATATATATATATATATATATATTCAATTTGATCAACGTGGGTGCTATTCTTGCGAAGGATGCATTGTCGATAAAATTGTCATTCCATAAGTAACTGCAATTGTTTGAAGCTATCTAGTTTCTTCACCAAATATCGCATTCTAAAATCAACCCAGTTTCCTTACCAAAAAAAAATAATCATCCCAGTTTCTCTCTATAAACCTCAATATCGACGTCTACACGTGGATAGATTATGGGTCAATGCCTCAAGTACACGCTATGTATTTCAGTTACTATATTCATCTTGTTCATCATCATCGGTCTCCCGCTAATCCTCATCTTCGCCGTCCACAGCCCCAAGGACCCGACTTTCTCTGTCGAGTCAACGGCAGTCAAAGCCTATAATCTCTCCTCAGATAACCGCCTTTTCTGCATCATAAACCTCGGGATCCGAGTCCACAACCCTAATCCTAAGAAGTACGTCTTTAGTTTCACCGGCGTAAACATGGAGGTGAGGAAAGGGAAACACCACAAGCTTGCCGATGACGGTATCCGAGACTTCAGCCTGGATCCCACTCGAGAGACGGTGCTCCCCGTGGAGGCTGTAGGGTTGCGCGTCGAGGTCAAGAGGAAAATTGCGGAGGAGTTGACGGGGGACTTGGTGGCCGGCGAAGGACGGGTCAACGTTTTCATGTCCGGAATTACGGGGAGTAATTATCTGGGGGTTACTTGTAAAAACGTTGTCGTTGACTTTTCTGGATCAGCGGTCAAGGTTCAGAGCGTGGGTTGTAAGGTTAGTTTGAGTGATCCTAGTATTATACTTGCAATTAGTTAGGATACACCCCACCAAAAAAAAAAGTTAGGATACAACTGCTTATTATCTTTATAAATCTTCAATATAAATGAATGTGTCAAACGATGGTGCTTAATTGGTCGGTGGGTTGTAACTTTTAAGGTTAATTTGACCGATCCTAATGATGGTGCTTCATTAGGAAAGAAAGCTTCAAAATCTGGGTGTGCTTTAAGTTTTCTGTTTCTACCCGTAATGTTAAAATGTTATGTTTTTCATTTATACAGATTGAAAAAAAAATAATTAAAAAAAGTACAAATAAATACATTTGGGATTGGTTAACATACATAGTAGAGTTATGGTGCGAATTTACGGAGTAATATGAACCGTTGATTCACTTGATAATGGTACATATTCAACTATGTCATTTAATGATTTATGAGAGGTGTGGTGATAATAAATAATTGCAATTTTGATAAGGTACAAGACCTATTTAGGGAACCTGTTTTTGAAAGGGTACAAGGTGGTATTTTTGTAATTTTCATGAGACAACTTGAGATAATTATTATCATAATTCATAATATTAGTTCAATTCGTTCAAAATTTTATACTAATAGTTTGAAATTTTATGTATTCAATTTATATATTATTTTGTTAATTCAGTAGTTGTTTTTATGTATTTTTTTTACTTGTACATGTTTAAACTACTAAAACATAATGTTTGAACGTACTAATACTACGCAATTTTCAAACTAATAATATTCAAATTTTAAATTAATATTATAAAATTTCATATTTTTATAGTTATGACTATTAAAATACTTTTAGTATGATATTGTTAGTTTAAAATATTTATACTATTAGTTCACATTGAGTGTTCTATTAGTTTAAACTTTTATATTAGTATTACATGCATTATCTTAAGCTTCTGAAAACAATTTGTACAAATGTATGAACAATTAGTATAATATAATATGAATTAACATAAGGAAAAATTTGAAAGAAAAAAAGACCATTAGAAAAAGAAAAAGAAGTGGGAAAAACTAGAGAAAAAAGGTTCAAAAACTTAATAACTTTATACTATTAGTTCGAATATTTATAAATCAGTAGTATAACATAATTTGAACTTACAAAACATAAAATGAAATATACAAAATTTTGAAAAAAAAAAAAGTGTCCGTAAAGAAAGAAAAAAAGTTGTCACTTGTCACACGCACAATACTCCATAATGCTGCACTTGAAAAACCCTCCCCACTTGAACCAAAGCCAAATACATAAGAATTAACTGCGTTAGAATGTTAAGATAAAGACTAGATATGATGCATACCATATACTTACGAGGGGATCGAGATTGAAGTACCGGACAAATATATTCATAGAGCGATTGGTGAGTGTTCATAGGAATTGATGTCGCCAAGTATGATCACTAATGTGAGGGATGAAGTGAGAAAATGGTCCTAAGTATGAAGCATATATAAGTGGTAATTCGAGAACAAGTGTTGCAAGAAACAAATCTATTTGAATCGTCTAGGAGTGAGTTTGTAATTTAGACTTTTTTTTTATTGCCATTGTTATGGTAGAGGAAGATCAAGGTAGAGTATATATTAATGCCCCCATGGCTTAACGAGATGTTACCGATGAAGGTAGAGTATAAAATTTTGAAAATTTTTTTTTCTAACCTAACGGCTACTTTTCTTTCAAAATATTATGCACCTATCGTTCAAATCTTTTGTTGTGTCTGTTAAAAGATAATGTTGTATTAATTGTTAAAATATTTTTATAATTTTTTTATAAGTTTTAAATAATGTAAGAACTTATAATATAAAATGTTTGAACCGATAGTACACTCGATTTGAATTAATAGTATATAAATTTTGAACCAACAAATATTGTGATAAAGTGTTCGATCTAATAACCATAACAATTAAAATTCAAACTTTTATAATGTTAGTTAAAATTTGGGCATCATAAGTTTCAACATTGTGTTTTGTTAGTTCAACATCGTGTTTTATTAGTTCAAACATGTACAAGTTAAAATATGCATAAAAATATAACTAATGAATGGAGTACAACAATACACGAACTAACTGTTGAAAGTATTAATTCTAATATTATGTAAATTTTGAACGAATTGAACTAAAAATTATGCAAGGCCTATAATTATTTCATTTTTTCTCATAAAAATTATAAAAATATTACCGCATTTTTCCTTTAAAACAGATTGTCCAAAGGACAAGATTGCCATACATTCTAAAATTGTAAAACTATCATTAAAGCTTTCATAAATCATTAAATGCCGTGAATTAATATAAATTATTGGATCAAGTAAATTATTAGTCTAAATTACTCCATAATATCATAGTAGCAGAGCTCTGTGTAGCTGAAAAAACCCCTTAATTTAAATCATAAATTATAAAAATATTTTTATATTGAGAGAATAAGCATTTTTTTATACATTCAATTGGATTGGTTTGCATTGCTATTAATAAACATAATACAAAGAGTTAAGTGACGTTGATGATGATGCATTATCGACTTGTCATTGCATAAGTAATTGCTAATTCTTTTCAAATTAAAAGTAATTGCTATATTTTTTGATCTGGAATTTTCAAAAGAATTCATCTACTTTTTTGGTGGGAGAATTCATCTATTTTGGATGGCTTCCTCAACAAGCATATGCATATCTATTACATATATATGTGTGCGTAATATCAATCTAAACAATACAGAAACTGCAAATCTTTTGGACACTACACGTTGGTAGATGGGTCAATTAAGTAAAATATTTGATACATGCCTATATTACACGCTAGTGATCTTTGGTATCCTAGTCATCTTGTTCTTCGTCGTCGGTCTCCCGCTAGTTCTCGTCTTCGCCATCCCCGGCTCCAAGAATCCGACCTTCTCCATCGAGTCAACGACGGTCAAAGCCTACAATCTCACCTCCGACAACCGCCTTTTCTGCATCATCAACCTGAACATCCGAGCATACAACCCTAATCCAAAGAAGCACGTCTTTGATTTCTACGGCATAGACATGGAGGTGAGAAAAGGTAAACACCACAAGCTTGGCGATGACCGTATCCGTAACTTCGACCTGGGGTCCACCGAAGAGACAATTATCCACGTGGAAGCTGTAGGGTTGCTCGTGGAGGTAAAGAAGAAGATAGCGGAGGAGCTGATGGGGGACTTGTTGGCCGGCGAAGGAAGGGTAAACGTTTTCATGTCTGGATATGTCGCGACGGATATTTTGAGGGTGAGGTGTGCAAATGTGGTGGTTGACTTTTCAAGGTCATGGACCATGGTTCAGAGAGTGGGTTGTAAGGTTAGGGTGATTGATCCGGAATACTGATCAAGGGTTTCAACCGTTCTCCACAAATATCGGGAATTCTTTTACTCTACTAGTGACAGTGTTTGATCAAGAATAAATGAATACGGAGTATTCTTCGACATAAAAAGAAATAGGTGCTATAGATCTTGGATTATTATGCATATATAGTTTATGTTGTCAAATGATTTTTGGGTACTGCAAACTGTGAAAATAATGCGTATAACTTGACAAAATAAAGGGATATATTGTAGTGCGGAATATAATTGTGTTCAATAGATTCAGTACATAAAGTACGCAATAAAAATTCAGGTCAAGTGATTTGGCACATAAAACGCGGAATATAAATTGTCTAACGGATGAGAAATGTCAATCTTAAGCTAGGTAAGGCTTTTTTTTTACATAGATATTGTGTTAAAGTTCAATTTTGTAGAAACTTGAAAAATATTTAGACTCTGAAGAAATCATATATATGATCTTAGATCGATCATGCATGGAATGATCTTAATTTAGAGGGTGAAATTCCAGTGTTCTTCTAATACTAAAAAAAATCCAAAGTGCATACTTAGTGTCATGTATTAAAAATAAATATACGCTTTGTATTCAATTAAAATAAAGTGTATTAGTATTTTTTTTTCCTAATTAATGTCGTCAAGTGTCAACCGAACTAAACGGTTGCAGTTGAGGACCACATTGATAAACTAGATAATGAGTCTAGTATATAAGGTCGGTGAATTACTCCTCTTATTTTCAATTGACAATAGTTCACCAACATACTCAAACTATTTCTACTTTTAGATAGATGTGTGAAGTTATTATTTCAAACACATTTACAATCAAGTAATTTCCAACTATTCCATGCTTGCATCGGTCCATGACGTCACCCCCTCGCGGACATCCAACGATGTACTTGAAAAGAGTCATGTTTATAGGGGTTGAATTTAATAGTTGCATTACTTGCCTAGTTGAGTTTGACACAATCAAAAGAAGAAAAAAAATTAAATTAAAATTTATAGATATTAGTAAAACAACTCTCATTTTATCAACATTTATTTTGTCAACATGTCAATTTTTAAGGTTAACTATATCAATATTTTTTCAATTTATTTATATAAATGTCATTCAATAATTATAGATTTGTCATTCCTTTAAAATTGGTCATATTTAACTTTAAAATAAAAATAAAAATAATTTTAATTTTAACATTAACCAACTCAATTGTTAAAAATCTCTGATTATTATTGTTAACTAAATCTCCTTAAAATCTTTCAAATCAAATGATATGTACCCTATTAAAATTATAATTGTTCTATAATTATCCATGACTTATCATAACCGATGGATTCTAATTACAATCTTTAATTCGTGTTAATCATCACTAACAACATCATATGATTAATGATTACCTATTTTGTAAAAAAACTTGTTTGATTCGTTATATATATCACATTCATTTTTAAAATTTAATATGGAAACTATATCTCTGATTTGTGTTAATTATTTATTAAATATGTCAGCTTATTCGTGTTACTACTTATTTATAGTTGGAGAAAACTTAACTAATAATCAGTTTATTTAAATAATTAGCTTATTTATGTTATAATTTTAAAAATTTTATATAATTGTTTTTATAATGATAATTTTCTTTAAAATGTGCCCGCATTGTGAGTTCTGAACTAGTTGTTATTTTAAATCATAACACAATAACAATTCCTCCTTTTTATATTAGAAGAATAAGTCTTTTTTTGATACATTCAATTAGACCAATGTGCCATGATAGCTAGGTACTATATAATATAAAGTAGTTGCGAAGGATGCATTGTCAAATTGGTATTACATAGGTATACACATAAGCTCAATACCGTTTGAAACTACACAAATTAAACCTTCAATAGATGGACCAATGGCACAAATACAAGTTATGGATTTATTTAACTTTCATCTTGTTCCTCATCGTCGGTCTCGAGCTAATCTTCACCTTCGCCATCGACAGCCCCAAGAACCCGACTTTCTCCGTCGAATCAACAAAAGTCAAAGCTTATAATCTCTCCTCCGACGACCGCCTTTTCTGCATCATCAACCTCGGCATTCGAGCATACAACCCTAATACTAAGAAACACGTCATTAGTTTCACCCACGTAAACATGGCGGTGAGGAAGGGGAAACACCACACGCTTGGCTATGACCGTATCCGTGACTTCAGCCTGGGTCCCACTCGAGAGACGGTGATCCACGTGGAGGCTGTAGGGTTGTTGGTCGAGGTCAAGAGGAAGATAGCGGAGGAGCTGAAGGGGGACTTGGTGGCCGGCGAAGGACGGGTCAACGTTTTTATATCTGTACCCATTGGGAAATATGGTTTGATTGTAACTTGTAAAAATGTGGTCATTGACTTTTCTGGATCAGCTGCCAAAGTTCAGAGCGTGGGTTGTAATTAAGTTTGGTTAGACTGATCATAATGATATATGGTGCTTAATTGGTCGGTGGATGTACTTAAGTTGTTTGGTTTCTCGTATCTTTATTGTAAGTTATTCAAAAACTACATAATTTAATGATTATTGTGAGAAATAAGAAGGAATAGGCACCATGAAATCATCAAGTCGTATAGTTGAGATTTAAAATACCAGGGTTCGTTTGGTAACGCTAAAAATCATTCCCGGTAACGAATGATTTCAAATCAATCAAAAACTATGTTTTTTTTAGAGGTCTTTTTACACATGAAACTAACCTAATCTTTTCCATTTCCATTCCTTCCCCTTAACCAATTTCATTCCGTTTTCATTCCATCACTCCAACCAAACGGGCACTTAATCTTACCATCTCTACCGCTCTACTCTATGTCCTGTGACTGTGAGTCTCCCTAAAACGGTTTGACGAAGTTAAACTGATAGGGCTTGTCCCAACTTTTTTTGGGGTCACGACGATGATAGTCGCAAAATTTACACATTTAGGGCTATGTACCGTTGTTGTTGCAGAACTCTAGAGGATAGTATTTGGCCTCAAGTTAGCTCGGGAGCCTGGTTTCCGATCGATTATATTCTCGAAATAGATTCACTGGCTGCCACCAACCTCATTGGGAAGACAATCCTCTGTTATTACCCAATCTTGAGTATGGTGAAGAAGTGTCAACACTATCTCAAAAAAAAAATCTTACATCTACCATCATCATGTTTATCGTGCAGCGAATTTTGTGGTGGATTACATAGTAAGTTATGTTTTCTCATTCGAATTTGGTTTTAATGTATTGATTGACCCTTTTGATATGCTAATTATTATTGTAATATGTAATCTATCCCCTATGAACACCCCTCAAGTTAGGCGAATTTGTGAGATGTAACTTGCTAATTAACAAATGAAACCGAGACCGTAGTAAAGGTTTAGTGAGAATGTCAGCTAGTTGTTCTTCTGTGGATACATGGCATACACGTAGGTTTTCTCTTTGGACTTGTTCTCGAACGAAATGGTAAGATAAGGCAATGTGCTTCATCATCGAGTGGAACACAAGATTCGCACTAAGGCTCGTAGCTCCTAAGTTATCACAATATACCACCGGTGTTGAAACAATAGGTATGTGAAGTTCTTTTAGCAGATTTTGCACCCAGAAAAGCTCGGAGCATGTGTCAGCAATGGGCCTTGTACTCGGTCTCTGTTGAAGATCGAGCTACTGAGCGTTGTTTTCTTGAACTCCAAGATATGGGATTGCAGCCAAAATACAGAATGTAACCTGTTGTTGAGATGAAGTCAGATTTGTCCCCAGCCCAATCAACATCAGAAAATGCATGAAGAGAGGAGGTTTGTGATGCAATAATATTAATCCCTAAAGCTATTGTCCCAGATAGGTATATGAGGAGTCGCTTAAGGCATTCCAATGAGTTGTAGATGGTCTGTGCATAAACTGAGACAATTTATTCACTGAATATCCAACATCAGGCCTTGTTAAACCCAATACTGAAGACTTCCAACTAGCATTCGATAGTCCTGAGGAGCAGGCAAATATGATTTTGTGATTTCATGTAGATGATCAGAAGGCACCATAGGAGTTGGCACCGATTTTGCGTCAGACAAGCCTGCTTTGTGAAGGAGGTCATCTATGTATTTTCGTTGAGACAAGAAAATACCACCTGCTACAGGTAACACTTCAACACCTAGAAAATATGACAGAGTCCCTAGATCCTTGAGAGAGAATTTGTTGGCTAGTGCTTCAATGAGTGTAGCCACAAGAGAGTTTGAGCTTCCGGTGACAATAATGTCATCAACGTAGACCAGTAAATAAACTAAGTGATCATGCTTGGAGTAGACAAACAAAGTTGCATCTGACACAGAATTTTGAAATCCAAGTTGTAGAAGAAACACTTTAAGCGCAGTGTACCAGGCTCTTGGAGCCTGTTTAAGGCCATAAATAGCCTTATTCAGTTTGCAGACATGATTTGGAAGTGTGGCATCTACAAATCCCGGAGGTTGAACCATAAACACGTCTTCTTGGAATACTCCATTTAAGAAGGCCTTGTTAATATCTAATTGCCGGAGGGACCAACCTTTATTGATTGAAAGTGATAGAACAACTCGTACTGTGACCGGTTTTACCACTGGGGAGAAAGTCTCTTTGTAATCCCAACCAGGGCGTTGATGGAACCCCTTGTCTACCAACCTTGCTATATATTTATCAACAGATCCATCAGGGTGATATTTTACTCGAAACACCCATTTGTTTCCAACCAGATTGTCAACTGAACAAGGTGGAACAAGCTCCCAAGTTTTATTCACAATAAGAGCATCATACTCTCGTTGCGTAACCAGTCTCCACTCTTGTGATTTTAGTGCTTGGGAAATGGTTCGAGGTTCAGAAATGGAGGCAGGCGAGGTGGTGACTAGTAGGTTTAGTTTTCTGATTGGCTTGGTAACGTTATTTCTGGAGCGAGTGACCACTCCAGGCCTTGGTGGTGGAGCAGGTTGTTGTTGGGTTGTGGTGGGAAGGATAGCAGGCAGTGGTGGTGGATTGATTTGGCCAACGTTGAGCCTTGCTTCAGTTTGTTTTGTTGGCTTTGTGATTGCAGATTGTTTGCGGTGGAATTTGTTGACAATGTATGGGCTGGATTAATGAAGGTCAAGCCGAAGCTTGACCATTCATCAGAGCGTGGTGAAGTACTGATATTGGGAGAGTAACCTATGAAAACACACGGAACTGATTTTGGTTGAAGTTTATGTTTGTTGTATGGCCTTAGCCAAGGAAAGCAGAGACAACCAAAACCTCTCAACTTGGAATAATTCGGAGTTGTGTTTGTGAGACGGAAGTATGGTGAGTCATTTTGTAGTGTGAGAGTTGGTAATCGATTGATGAGATAGGTGGTAGTAATCAAGGCATGAGGACAATGATCAAGGGGAATGCCGGAGTGAGAGAGCAAGGAGAGGGCTGTCTCAACGAGATGTCGATGTTTCCGCTCGGATAAACCGTTATGCTCAGGAGTATGAGGAGTTTCTGCGAAGTGTGTAATGCCTGATTAACTCAAATAACTTCGAAGAGCAACGAATTCTCCTCCTTTATCCGAGTATAGTATCTTTATCTTTTGATTGAAAAATTTTTCTGCCAACGTTCGAAATGTGATGAACATTGATTTTGTTTCGGCCTTGCCTTGAGAGGATACAATCATGTGTATCTTGTATAGTGATCGATAAAAATAATATAATAACGATAACTATCATAAGATGCAACAGGTGAACACCAAACATCAGAGAAAATTATCTCTAATGGATGAGAAGATTGTAAAAAAGAGTTATGAAATGGTTGTTTATGAATTTTATGAATGTTGCACGAATTACACATAGATTGATCATAAGACAAGGATCCTAGGTGAAACTTATTAGCTAGAATTGAAAACACTCTCGAGGATGGGTGCCCAAGAGTATGATGCAAATCTTGTGAGGTTGCAGCAGAAGCTGAGTTCACTTGTGGAGTTGTGTTTGGCCAATAATAAACCCCATCAATGCAAGGACCTTTTAGAATTGTGATTCGGGATTTTAGGTCCTGCACATAGAAGAAGTTGGACATGAAAACCACAACATAAGAGTTGTTTGTAGTTAGCTAAGAAACCGAGATAATGTTTTTGGTCATATCCGGGACACAAAGAACATTAGATAACTTTATTTTGTGTGTAGGAGTGGATTTAAGAATGGAACCAGAGTGAGTTATATTGAGACCCTTACCATCACCAATGTGCATATCATCAGGTCCAACATAGGGGTAGTGTAGTGCCAGGTTAGCGAGATCATTAGTCACATGGTGACTAGCACCACTGTCCACAAGCCACGGAGAATGACCTGTTGTAGCAGTGGAGATATTGGTTTGTGGTGTTGAAGGGAAGCGAGCTAATGGTGGAGGCTCTATGGTGGGGTGTAGGTTTCGATAAACTTGGCATTGATTGAGTACATGACCCACCTGGTGACACCATTGGAAACGCCCTTTAAAGGGTTTGGAGCCGCCTGATTGGGTTTGTGTCCATGTTTGAGAGGACTTACCATTATTGCGATTTGACTTGTACGGAGCTGTAAAGGCCGTCATTGGAGCAACGGAGCTTTTCTCTTTTGTTTTTAGAAGCAACTCATGATTGATTAGCTTTTCGTGCAAAGCTTCAAAGCTAATGGCAACATCACGAGCATTAATTGCATGAACCAGTGGCTGATAAGCATCATCAAGCCCGCAAAGTATGTAGTCGGTAAGATCCTCCTGTGTTACTGGAGAATCAAGAGAGGCCATAAGATTTGCTAAGGAGCGTATTTGTTGCAAGTAGACTGTAATCGAATCACTGCCTTTAGAAACAGAACGCAGTCTCTCCTTTACTTGCTTGACGTGACCACGTGATGGATTCCCATATGTGAGACGGAGAGTTTCCCACACAGCATGGATTGTTGTATCAGCAGCAACAAAGCTTGCTACTTCGGATGATAGAGTTCCTAGCAAGGCGCCATAGACGAGTTTGTCTTGACGAACGTATGTTTTGTAGGCTGGGTTGGTAGCTATTGAATTTTGTAGGGTTTCATTCGGTTTTTCCAAGGTTCCTAGTACATAACCATGGAGATCGAATCCTTCAAGCGTAGCCAAAATAGCCTGCTTCCAGTTGAAGTAATTTGTGGGAACAAGTTTGATTATGTTGGTGAGAACAACAACAATGAATGGCTTTGTTGGTTCGTAAGAATTAGCGAGGGACGATGCAAACTCAGTCATTGTGATCGATTGGTGAGATCAAATTTTGTTTGACAAGTCGGATCGAAGCTCTAATACCATATAGAGATATAGAAAACTGAGTTGTCAATTAATCATGAATGACAGACGATACTTATACTAAGATACAAGAGAGATATGGAAATATATAAGATCAGTAGTCAAGTAATATCTTTACTAACAATTGATTGACCCTTCTGATATGCTAATTATTATTGTAATATGTAATCTATCCCCTATGAATACCCCTTAATATATTTTAAATATTAATAAAGAGTAGATACGCCGAAATACCGAACCTCATTTACACTAAATTGTTTTTCCCATCTATTCAATCTTACATTGGTCCATGGCATTTGGATAGCCCTCGTCGACATCCGACAATGTACAAGAGTTATATGTATTATCCGACAATGTACAAGAGTTATATGTATATATATATAGGGGTTGATCGAGTTTCCAGTCAGGATCCTCTTTTTCCTTCGTCATCATAATATTGATATGTTTAAGATTACCATCAACTTATTTTGTTTAAATTTAAATCAAAATATAAATTTACCTAATAATTAATTAAATTATACACTTTCCAAATATATTAGTTTAGTGATTCAAATCTTCTTAATATATTGCCTTCTCCTCTGTCGCCCTTTTATCTCTTTGTGGGTCTCAACTCCGAATACTGTAAAGTTTGATCGCAATCATGATTAATTTTTATGAGAAGCGAAGGCAAATCTTACTACTACATTCTAAGTTTGAATACTAATCAAATATAGAACGCAATAGTGCATTGTTTTGCCAGAATAACATATAGCAACTATACAATTTCAAAATGTAATAGTATGTAAGGGTCTGTTTGGTGAAGCAATTTCAAAATGTAATAGTATGTAAGGGTCTGTTTGGTATTCATATCTAGATATTAGATATGGGTATCGATATAAAAAAACTCATACCTGTGTTTGGTATACAAGTATATGGATATCAAACTAATATCTTGATATACTTCTTATACACATTTTCTCTTATTTTGATATACTAAAAAAACGGGAGGTATCACATATCTAAAATTGCTCATTCATGTTCTATTCTTCTTCTCCGAAACAAAGATATCAGATATCAATTCCATACCCATACCTTGATACCTCATATCCATATCTTGATATCCATATTTCCATATCTAGATATGAATACCAAACAGACCTAAGTTCTCTTTAAACTATTATGAGTACATATGTCTTCTGTATATATTGTTTACTGATTAAGTCAGTAATTTAACTCATTCTCCATTAAAGCCTATTTGTTTTAGAATGTTTCGGATTCGGGGGTCTAAAGTTTAGCTGAGTGGTGAGGCAAAAGTGTTTGTTTAAGATGACATAAGAGTTTCGTTTACAGTGGACAAGTAGATGTGATGATCGATGAAACACAGAGGAGAAGATCAATTGGGCATGGAAGAAAGAGAGAGAAAGATACTTGATAGATCACTAACCTAAAAGATTTAAAAAAGTATATATTTAATTAATTATTTAGGTAAATTGATAATTTAAGCAAAAATAATTTGGATAATAATTTTAAATATATCATTTTTATGAAGTAAATAGGAAATGGGATTGGCAATACCGCAGGTAGTAGAGGATCCTAACACGAATTTCATAGTGGCATCACTTGCATATATAAGCGTACGTACTGAATGTGGAAAAAGTGGTTTAATTTGACACAATCAAAAGGGAAAAAATAATTTTGATTCGAATTGTTATTTTAAAACATAACACAATACCAATATTTTATATTTGGAGAATAAGTCTTATTTAATACATCCAATTGGACCAATGTGTATAAGTATATATTATAATGAGTTACGTGGCTGCGAAGGATGCATTGTCAATATCGAGTTTCTATAATATATATTCTTACCATATATATAAAACATTACACAATACTAATATTTTATGAAGCTATCTTGTTTCTTCACCAATTTTGCATTCAAAAATAACCAGAGTTTCTATATCTATAAGCTCAATATCAATTGAAACTACACAAAACTTGAATATATGGGTCAATGCCTCAAGTACACGGCATGTATTTCTTTTACTCTAGTCATCTTGTTTCTCATCGTCGGTCTCCCGCTAGTCCTCATCTTCGCCGTCCACGGCCCCAAGAAACCGAATTTCTCCGTCGAGTCCACAGCAGTCAAAGCCTATAATCTCTCCTCCGATAACCGCCTTTTCTGCATCATCAACCTCGGCATCCGATCCCACAACCCTAATCCTAAGAAGCACGTCTTAAGTTTCAGCGGCTTAAACATGGAGGTGAGGAAAGGGAAACACCACAAGCTTGGCGACGATGGTATCCGTGACTTCAACCTGCGTCCCACCGGAGAGACGGTGATCCCCGTGGAGGCTGTAGGGTTGCTCGTCAAGGTCAAGAAGAAGATAGCGGAGGAGCTGACGGGGGACTTGGTGGCCAGCCAAGGGCGGGTCAACGTTTTCTTGTCTGGATTCATGGGGAGATATCTATTGAGGGTAAGTTGTAAAAATGTGGTTGTTGACTTTTCTGGATCAAAGGCCAAGGTTCAGAGTGTGGGTTGTAAGGTTGGCTTAACTGATCCTGATGATGGTGAATAACTGGTCGAACGAGAAGATGAGAAGGTTTTATTTCTCAGTTTGTATGTGTAATATTAAGAATTTGATGTTTCAATATACTGTATAATAATAAAACAAGTAATTATATTTAGTTGTCGTTCTCGTATCAAGTAATCTCCGATTTTGTCACATGAGAAGGTTTTATTTCTCACGGTTGTAAGGTTTTAAGGTTAAATTTTTTTAAAAAACAAGATATATGCTTACTCATTTAATTTTTACATTTAGATAATCGGGTATTTTAAATATATACAAATTATTAGTAAAAAATAATAATATATATTTTATCAAATGTAATAATAAAATTATGTATTTTTGTCATAAAATAGTATTTGGTTATTGACTTACCATATACAATTATTATACTAATTTTTTTTTAATTTCTGAATAAGTTTTATGTCATCCCGTGTGAGGCACGGGTATTATGCTAGTATATACAGTTTTCAAAAGGATAAAGTATAGATTTTGTCCTTAACTATTCATTATGGTTTGGTAGCATGAACTTTCCATAACAAATGTAACACCCTAAATTCACAGGACTCGGGGCGCTACTGGGCTATAATCTCACAATGGATCCTGACCCTAGCCTGACAATAAGTTCACTGGATCTTACAACAAGGCACAGATAGATTAAAACCAAACATCAAATTGTAATATATATATATCAAAAGAGTTTACAAAAGACCGCTGAGTACAAACTTAAACATGTATCTATACATGACCAAAATCATCCCATAACCCTCGCACAGTCCTAGTGTACGGAGCCCTCAGCGGATCACCCCATCTGGATCACTCTTCAGTTCCCTAACCTGCAAAGCATCTACAACACGGTATAAAACCGTTAGCTAACCATTCATATATAAGATAATGCATAAGCACAAGCACAAGTCATGGAATCATAAACACATAATCATGATGTCACACATTTACCCGGTTAATTATCTTTATAAAGTCCCACACTCAATCGTATATATAATTGTGTATGAATATATGTGACACGAGGAATATATAATCCTCGCCTCTGCGTGCTATTGCCAGCTAGAGTGGTATAGGAGCACCTTCCCATATACAATAAGGAGTGGTACGTTCCCGTCCCGTATACCAAATCTGGCCTATCCAAAGAGAACCTCCTTGACTCCACTACGGGATGAAAGGGCGTGTTGTCACAACCACTACAATGGGCGGTCACTAAACCATAGGTCAGTAATAATGAACATCGCATGCTATCAAGCATATAACAATCACCACTCATGCAAACATCCGATATAAGGATACGGACTTACCTCAACCTCAGAATAACCTCAACCACGATCCGGAGGACAACACTGCCTAATAACAAGGCATAAAGAGATATCAAATCTCCTATCAATCAAAGGGGTCACACCTAGACCCAAGGGATCCATAAGGATCATATCCAACCTATAAACCTCGATAATCTACTAAACCTCAAAGCCATAACCGTCACATATCGATATCATGATCATCCTCATCCTAACATCATACACATACCTAGCATGCCACTAACTCGCTCATACTAGGAAAGGAAAGGATCTATATTACTCTATGTAGATCTTGTACAAGACGCACCTGGGTGATAGGAAAGACACAGGGGTGGAGTGAAGGAAGGCGCAGGCGCGACGACACTTCCACGCAGGGGCGGCGACACTGAGGCGTAGGGGCGGCGGCGCTGGGGCGCAGGGGCGGCGACAGTGCAGAAAGTAACCCCCGACTTCCTCTTCGGTTCTTCACGTGATGAATTCACGTATTCATTGCCCAGCAACCAATCACATACACATACATATTCATACAAACATTAATACATGCCTAGTAGATCCCATATACAAGATTTAACTTGTGGAATCCTAAGCTAAAGAGAAGGAAAGGAAGAAAGAAAGAAAGAAGGAAAGAAGAAGAAGAGTAACTCACCACTGTTGTGATCCTAAGCCAAGGAAAAGATCAACACAACACCCTCAACTGGCTCCCAAGCTCAGCAACAACACACAACATCAACATCAACAAAGTCACACAACCAAACTCTTGCATCTTAAGGAAAAACTCAAGAACAAGGTCCAAAGAGAAGGGGAGAGAGAGAGAGAGAGGAGATCGTGAAGGTAGCTGGAAATGAAGAATGAAACCCTTCATCCTAAGGCAAAGGAGAAGGTTAAAGGAAGAAAAAAGAGTAAAGCACGGTCCAACGGTCAACAAAGCCGGCTGCAGCCGCAGGAAACCGCAGGGGTGGGTTCCTTGAGCCGCAGGGATGGAACACAGGACAAGCCGCAGGGCGTCCCCATGGACCCGCAGGGGCGGCTAAGTCCTAGCTCAACTCTAATGATCAAGGCTCTTACATCTCACCCCCCTAAAAACAAGTTTCGTCCCTAAACTTGTGCAATCCTAAAACCTCTCGGACCCATATGCCGAGGTATAACTCTCTCTATCGGAGGTATCACATCTCCGCTCATAATGTATCAACCAATATCACTCTATAACCTCAAACACAAACATGGAGGAAATCATCATCTCCAACAACAAGATCACTATACTATCTAAGGCATAGAGGAAAACCATCTCTAGCCAAACTATCATCATAACGAAAAGGCATAGAGAAAAAACATCTCTAGCCGTATCATACTCATAACATAAAGGCATGGAGGAAAAACATCCCCATCGAAACTATGTCCACCAAGAATAGCATGGAGGAATAACCATCTCCAGCTGAACCCTAATCATATCTCAATAGCATAGAGGAAAGAACCATCTCCAGCTATAAACATCAATCGCACTAGCACAACAAGATCTAATAAGATCATATATCACATCATAGCTAGCACGAAAATAAACACATCATAGCATATAAGCACATAATCACAACACTCACCAAGATAGTACTAAGATCTACTCGTCGATCCTACAGGTACATCCATCTCGGCGTAGAACTCTAGATAGTTCCTCTAGATACTATCCTCAGTCTCCCATGTAGTTTCGTCAGGTCCTCGTCTCGACCACTGTATCCTCAGCATAGGAATGTCCTTCGAACGCAGGCGTCTCATACCTCGTTCTAGAACTGCAATCGGGTGCTCAACAAAAATCTGGTCTGGCTCGACCACCAAATTATCATAACTCACAATGTGTCTCGGATCTGGTATGTACTCCCTCAACTAAGACACGTGAAACACAGAGTGAACACCCTCTAATCTCGGAGGCAAGGCTAATCTGTATGTTGCGCTCCCAACTCTGTCCAGAATCTCAAACGGTCCGACATATCGGAGGCTCAACTTCCCCTTAATGCCAAATCGTCTAACACCTCATGTCGGAGACACTCTCAGCCACACATGGGCTCATACTCTGAACTCTAGGGGTCTACGCCTCCTATCTGCATATGACTTCTGACGACTCTGTGCCGTCAGCATCCGCTCTCCAATCAGTGCTACACGAGCAACATCATCCTGAATCTGATCAGGTGTCAAACCACTAACACTGCTAAGCTCATCCCAACATAACGGCGTGGGACATCTTTGTCCATACAATGCCTCATATGGGGCCATCCCAATCGATGATGTAAGAGCCTTAGTCTTTAGAGCCTAGTTTGGACTGAGCAGCCCTTGCGGGTCCAATGAGCCGCTCCTGCGGCTGAGCCCGTGATCCGCCCCTCAGGCCAATGAACCCACCCCTGCGATTTCCAGCGGCTGCAGCCGACTTTGTTGACTCTTGACCTGTGCTTAATTTACTCTCTTTCCTTCCTTCCTTCTTAGCATTTCCCTTGGCTTGCTGAGCAAGGGTTCTTCATTTCTAGCTTTCCCACGCCCTTCTTGCCTCCTTCTTTCTCCTTGATCTTGTGCTTGGATTCTTCTTGGTTTGGAAGAGGAATTGTGTGGCTTTGGTGGAGGTTGATGTTGTGTATAGTTGTTGAACTTGGGAGCCAGCTGATGGTGTTGGTTTTGTGATCATTCCTTGGATAGGCCACAACAGTGGTAAGCTTCTTGTTTCTCCTTTCTTCTTCTTTGATTCCATTCCTTCTTCCTTAGCTTAGGATTAAATGTTCTAGGTGTGTATTGATGTTGAAATGTGTAGGTATATGTATGATTGTAGTTGTGGAATGAAGAAGACGTGATTCGATCACGTGAAGAGTGGAAGAGAAGTCGGGATGTTACTTTTTTGCAGCGTCGCCGCCCTTGCGCCTCAGAGTCGCCACCCCGCGGGATCTTGTCACCGCACCCGCGCCTGGAAGCCACCGCCCCTGCGGCCACGGTCACAGCGGCCACACCAACGTGCCTCCGCGCCTGCGCCTGCTGCCTTTCCGCCCCTACGTATTTCCGTGCCTCAGGTGCATCTTGTACAAGATCTACTTAGAGTAGTATTGATCATTTCCTTTCCTAGATTGAACGGGTTAGTAGCATGCTAGGTACGTATATGAGGATAGACTGATGATGAGTATGATATCGATATATGCCGGTTATGGCTTTGAGGTTTAGTAGTTTACCGAGGTTATAAGTTGGATATGATCCTTATGGATCTCTTGGGTCTAGGTGTGACCCCTTTGATTAATAGGAGATTTGATATCTCTTTATGCCTTGTTATTAGGCAGTATTGTCCTCTAGTTTGGAGTGGATCGTGGTTGAGGTTATTCCGATATTGAGGTAAGTCCATAGGACTTACTTAGCTACCATCCCTATATTGGATGTATGCATGAGTGGTGTGTGATTTATGCTTGATAGCATGTGATGTGGATTATTACCGACCTATGGTCTAGTGATTGCCCATTGTAGGGTCGTGATAACTTGCCCTTTCATCCCGGCGGGAGTCTGGGAGGTTCTCTGTAGGCAGGCCAGATCTGGTAAACGGCTCCGGTACTCTTCATTCCCTTAGGGTACACGGGGAGGTGTTCCAGGCACCACTCCAGCTGGCTATTGGACCCTGAGGCGAGGATTATATATTCCTCGTGTCACATATGTTCATATTCATATATATGATTTGAGTGTTGGACGTTATAAAGATAATTAACCAGGTAAATGTGTGACAACATGATTCTATGTTTATTATTTCCTGAAGTGTGTTTGTGCTTATGTATTATCTATATATATGTATGGTTAGCTAACGGTTTTATACCGTGTTGTAGATCCTTTGCAGGTTAGGAGAACTGCAGAGTGATTCAGATGAGGTGATCCGCTGAGGGCTCTGTACACTAGGTTCATGCGAGGGTTACGGGGTTTTTGTATGTAAAAAGACATGTTTATTTTGTACTCAGCGGTTCTTCTATAAAATTTTGATTTATATATATACAGTTTGATGTTTTGGTTTAATCTATATCTGGCTTGTTGTAAGATCCAGTCAACTTGTTGTTAGGCTAGGGTCAGGATCCATTGTGAGATCCTAGCCCAGTAGCGCCTCGAGTCAACAATGTTTTGGGATAGTGTGTACGAGAATGGCACTTGTAATCTACAATAAAGGTCGAATGGATAAATAAATAGAACCCGAAAGGGGTCTGACTTTTCAAAAGGTTTTGGTTTTGAAATGAGTACAAATGTTTTGGGATAGTGTGTACGAGAAGCCATCACCCCTCTGAAGACCTCGATAGTATAGATATATATAGATATTACCTTATGTGATGTTGGGATGGACTTTTTGTATATATATATATCTATACATATGACATATATATAGCCTTCTAAGTTAGGTTTATACCCTGCAGATGGTTCGGACTAGAGCCTTATCTGTAGTTGTACGAGGTAGGGGTAGACCCCCTCTTTCTCCAGTAGGTAGAGGACGGGGTCGGATTCCCGCTGTTGATCCACGTGCAGCGGAGGAGATTCACGAGGATATTGCTGAGAGTGTCGTTCCTGAGGGAC